>CM038796.1:68103812-68167165 GCA_021764765.1 Vicia sativa | reverse complement strand
GATTTGACACATGTCTATGTGCAATAGATCAAATACCTTGGATGATTTAAGCTAGGATTCACACGGACCAACATTATTCTAGAGTAATTCCTTCTAGCTTCTTCGTTGGACATACTGTTCAAAATATAAGTTGTAGTCGACACAACTTCACCCCAAACTCTTTAGGTAAATTCTTGCCTTTAACATACTTGAACCATATTAATGATGGTTCGATTCTTCCTATGGTCCCATTCATTTGTGGGTGTGGGTGGCACCACCTCATGCATAATCCTTATTTTTCACATAACATGTCGAAATCTTTAGACACATACTCTCCACCACCATTATTTCTCAAACTTTGAGCTTCAGCTTTGCCTTTCGACCATAGACTTAAACTTGAAAATAACTTGATCACTTCACTTTTCTTCTTGATCAGGTAAGTCCACATTTTTCGAGTGAAATCATTTATGAACGTGACAAAGTATTTATTACCTCTAAGCGAATCCACCTGGATTGGTCCACATACATCAGAGTATATGATTTGAGAACAACCTTGACTTGCCTCCCACATCCTTCTTGAAGCTTTTCTTGTGTTGCTTTGCTTTCACATATTCCTCACACTTCGTTTGGAATGTCGATTTAAATCCACGAAACCATATTCTTTCTCTTCAAATCTCGATGTCTCTAAAGTTGAGATGACCTGAGTCGATAGTGCCATATCCATTCGTCTATGCTTGCTGCATCGAAAGGCACTTGTCTTTGCATCACATTGAGTTCGATCTTGAAGGTTCTATTCGGGATATGAGCCTTCAAGATTAGCCTTCCATTCGCATTGACAACTCTCATCGACTTGTTTGACAATCACTTTGTAATTCTTTTCGACCAAATGCTCTATACTAAGCAAGTTTCTCTTCATGCTTGGAATGTATAATACATTTGAAATTACTTCCCATTCCATCTTTACTCATGATCATAACATCTCCATACCTTCAACTGCTAGAGTATTGTCATTTGAAAAATTCACCATGTTCTTCATTGAGGGTTTAGATTGACAAACCAATCTTTTCTTCAGACATATGTGATGAGCATCATGAATCCAAGTAACATCAATCCTTGAATTTCTCTTCATCTCTTGTTGTGACCATCATCAACGTCTCTTCTTCTTCATGATTTGCAAGCTTTGCATCACTTTCTTGATTCTTTCGCTTCTGGACAATCACTCGAATAATGACCATACTCGACAATTGTAACATTGATATTGACTTTTGTGGGGCTTTATTCCTACCTCTTTGGTTTCCTTGATATGGTCTTCTCGATTCGACACATTTCCTTTGTTACGGTTTCCTCTACCAATAGAATTGTTGTAGCCACCTCCTCTGTCGAACCACTTTCCTTTGCCTTTGGTTTCTTTTCTTTGAATTGCTGCAAAGCCACATCACCCTTTGTCTTGCTTGCAACTCTTTCACTCATTCTCATTCATGAGATTCAAGCATCCTTGAGCTCTTCCTTTGTCAATTTGACAAATATTTCCCTTCTTCAATAGCCTACCACGTGGTCGAACTTGGGAGCCAAAGATCTCAAAATCTTTGAAACAACAACTCTTGTTAATGCTTCTCCATATATCTTGATTTGATTCACTAGTTTTGTAACTCTAGTAAAGAAATCAGATATGTTTTCACTATCTTCCATTTGAAGCAATTCATATGTTCTCTTGTGAGTTTGTAACCTCACCTCTTTCACCTTTTCTCGCCTCAAAAGATTTCTCAAGAATATCCCAAGCTTCTTTTACGATTTTGTATCAACGACCTTTTCGAGTTATGCGGACTCGAGACATTGATGAATTATAAAGAGGATTTATAACTCTTCTTCTCCATTACATGTGTTCTTTATTTTCTTCTTACGAGCGTCTTCTTCAAGCTCTTTTACTCCATCCTTTACAAGATCCCAGGCTTGACAGCGGAATAAAAATATCACTGCACAATTCTCATAGTTATCTATTTTCGAATTGGAAGACTTCTTGGATAATTCATATTCCATAGCTCACTACCATCGTGAATTCTTCTTCTACGATGTTATTGATTGTTCTTGATTGTTATTCCTTTGAATCGATTGAGCTCTTGATACCAGATGTTGGAAATCCACCAAATATATATGATGAATTTCTACCAATCTTGATGGACAAGATTGATATCACCACACAATGACAATGAACAATTAAAGAAAAGAAGAAGAAGAAGAAAGAATTATTTTCTACAAAATAACTCTCTGCCCACTATAACACGGTGGGAGAAATGACTTGTTTGTTTTACGTTTTATCGCAAATGTTGCGGATAGCGAGAGTCGCCACCGACTTTTCTTTTATCCAATAAAGGAAAGGTGAAAAGAACAGGAAAGACCCTTTATCGATTCTGAGTAAGGGAGGTAATTATGAAAAGGGAAGGTATTAGCACCCTTTCCATCCATAGTTATCTACGGGCTCTTAATTGCTTAACTCACTTTTGAAACTTTGCTTTCTGTGTGTGTGATTTGAAAAGTATTTTTGAAAAGTATTTGAAAAGTATTCGCTTTGACTTGTAATGATTCTTGTGATCCTCAAGAATATATCGAAGTGTTTGAAATATTTGTTTAGAAATAACTTTGTAATGATTCTCGTATGAATGTATACAAAGTGTTTGTTTGAAGTATTTTGAAAAGAGTGTGAGGTGTGAAAAGTATTTGGATTGGATTGGAGCAAGCAATTAAAGTCTTATTACCTACTCGGAAGGTTAGTTCTTGTTATTTTCCTTCTCCTTTAGGACAATGCTATCCATACCATTAGTTTGTAGGTAAATCTATCCGTTGGATGTGAAGGGACAATCGTAGGGTCGTATGGTCATTGAAGACAATGTGTAGGATACCTTTAGAAATTCGAAGGGATAATCATCACTTATTAGGCAACAACCGAGGATGAGATCATATATTCGTAGCAACAGCGAGGGATGAGATCATATATTCGTAGGCAACATCGAGGGTCATCGAGGATTATGATCTTTGTCGAAGGAACTATTATGATGTTATTCGTAGCGTCTTTGCTAATGGTATCCCTACGTTCGAGGACATGACCATGTTAAGTCGTAAGGCAACAAGAGGATACCTAAGGGGTGCAGGTGTAAAAATAGTGTGTTTGATTGGATATTTTTCTTGATTATTAAAGTGATCTAACGATTGATTTTAGTCTTAGCATGCAATCCTATTATCCATACATCTAAGCGGTTAATATATACGGAAAATAAAGGTGCGGAAAGCAAAAGTGCAGAAGATAAATCCTAAGATATTATAGGGCTTTAGGCAGTTACATAATAGAGTGCGGAAAGTAAAATCACGAGAAATTAAATCTACGTTATTACAAAAATGCCCTTGCGACCTATACATCGATTTCTAGAATTTAAATCAGAAAATAATAAATAAATAAAGAAAAAATCTTTTGAGGTTAGTAAAAAATATTTAAGGTTAATAAACCTAATTACTAGAAAGAAAAGTATTTTTGTGAATTTTCTAGTTAATTAGCAATCAATTAAGAAAAACCTATTTCTAATTAATTAGCAATCAATTAAGAAAGTAATTTGAAATGAAAGGAAAAATAAAATATTATTGTATCTAAAATTAATTAAACATTTTATTAACCTAAATCTAAAATTAAAATATTTTGGGTTTTTACTAGTGGTGAAAATAATTTTGAAAGAAAATTAAAGAATTAGAAAATGTGAGAAATTAGTGTAAAAAATAGGATGACCTTGTTGAGGTTTGAACCGCCCAGGGTTGTGGTTCAAAATTCCTGTACTCCACTTGACCATTGATATATGTGCCTCCAAAATATATGTGAATCTTTGAAAAATGAAAATTGGAAAAGAACACAGACATGGTTAACCCAGGGTCATCCAATAATAGTACATTGATAAATATATAAGTGTTGTTATTTTTGAAAATCAAACAATCACAACCAAATCAACATTGAACTGTTTAATGAACCATTACCCACGTTGCCTTGCCTTAGTCTTCAGGTCAGGCACATACAGGTGGCGTTTCCGGTTGTCTTCTTAGGCAAGGAGAGGATCAGAACCTTCAAAATAAAGCCAATAAACACAAAAGGAGGACCCTATCCCCCTAAATCGAACCTCAGGAATTCAATGGTGGTGTTAATTTAGTGGATTCGGCTGTGTCAATGGGTTCGAGCTTACAACTCCATATTCCTAACAATGGTGTTTCATCATTCATGTGCTAAAACTTACAAACAATGCATCAAATTAATTCAAAACAACATAATGAACATGAATGAATGCATAAACACAATTTATATCATGTAAATCGAAAGTTAGAAATCCCAAATTTTACCAAACCGGTGCAACTTCGTGGGGATGGCTACGACTTGCTTTGGAATGATGTAAAGGCTTGGATCGGTTCTGGAAGCCTTAGGAGTATGAATCGATGATTGAAATTGATTGAGAAGGCTGGAACTTGTGATCAATTTTCCCTAAGTTTGCTATTTTTGGAATTTTAGTGCATGTATAGCAAACAAACCTTGTCCTTTGCATCTGGTCTTGTTGTGTATATATAGAGGAGCAAAATTAGGTCAATACTTGTGAGAAAATATTTGGCATTCATTGAGAAATATTTGATTGAAAAATCAAATGTAATATTTCAAAATTGCTCAATCTTCATGCCATCAATTCTTGTAAAATATTTGGCATTCATTGAGAAATATTTGATTGAAAAATCAAATGTAATATTTCCAAATTGCTCAATCTTCATGCCATCAATTCTTGTGCGATTTTGCAAGCTTGTTGTGACTTACTTGGACCTCAAGAATGATAAATATCGACCTTGCGCCTCATCTCAAATTTTATTTTATTTTGATTTAATTTAATTTTAATGGATAAAATCAAAAATAAATACAATAAAAATGAACATGGCACATGGATGGGCTTGGGGCCTCTTGATGATGTTAGAAACAAGTTCTAATCATAAAAATGTAGGCCCATTTGGAAAAAATTCAAGATTGCTCAATATTTCTTTCATAGACTTCCTCAAAATTTCCAAACTTGCATCAACTATATCTTGCTCAATTTTCATCATTTTGAAATATTCTTGTACTTTTTAGAAAGCTTAAGATGTCATTTAAACACTCCTTTTGGTATCATATTCATTGAAGCTTCCATGTTTATGTACACTTCTTTGGAAAAAGATGACTTTTTGTTGACTTTTAGAAGGAGCTATAATGTCTTGATCCATAACTTTCAAATGAAGCATTTTTGGGAAAAGCTTGTGAGACACAAAGTTTTAGATAATTCAATTCTCTTCAAAATGAATTTTGATAGAAATTTTTTTGATAAAGTATGTGAAAGTTATGCCTGGTCAAAGTTCTGTTGACTTTCCCCTTAAGAAACCCTAATTTAGAAACTTTGACTTTTGATCAAATCTTGAGTTTTCTTGATAAATCATGATCAACTCTTGATCAAATGATGAATGTTTCAAAGTCTTGATGTTGACCAAAAATGATGAAGTTTATTGTATGTTGACCATAATTGACTTTTGTCAATTCATTGATTTTCAACCATCGAGCAATTGATTGAGCAAACTTGAGTGTGAGGTTGAAACTTGGCATCAGTGCTTTGAAACATATGAGGAGACATGATGATCACTTGAGGCATTAGAACTCATTTTGACTTGAGAGAAGCAAAACCCTAGTTGTGGGTTGATTGCTTAAGAGAGGGTTTGTTTGGTCAACCTTTGAGGAATCCTTGAGTATGGAGATGTGTATTGACTTGAAAAATAGGAGGGAAAATTTTGGGGTATAACAGTTTCCTGTTCAATATTCTTGTACATGAGGGTTAGATTGGTATGTTTGCCTTCGTGACTGAAGGTAGAAGATGATTGAACACTCGAGTACATAAATTTGCACTCGTTGATGTATGGTGAGATCGATCTCTCTGCGGCGATGTCTTTGGAATGGGATTATAGATGCCATTTAGAGAAGATGATGCTAGGGAGTGAGTCGTACGTTAGAATCCATGCTCGTCTTTGAATGAGGCTATTAGTATGCATTAACTTTTAACCAGATATGCAACATTACGTGGGTGGAGAGAGATGTGTGTAGTCGGATGGGCTTAAAGATGCCATATAGAGATACTGGTGACGAGAGGGAGTCAGAATAAACCTTCGCCTTGGCTTTAACTTAGATAAGCATTCTTTAGGATGTAGATAGTTTTCCCGTCTTGTTTCGGGTATTAATTTGTATCCTGCTGTCTATTGGTGAACCCGTCTTGTCGTTTAGATAGTTTCCCGTCTTGTTTGGACATTAATCTTTGACCTTCATCAGAATTTGTGAATAATTTTCACTGTTTGAGAATTTAACACGAAAGAGCGAGGTTAGTCTTATGGACATTATGATGCATGAGTATATAATAATGCTTGAGAATGATATATGCACATGTTATGATTTTTTATGAATGATGTATGAATGTAGATGTTGTGGTATTTCAAAACATATCCATCTTGAAGAAGATAGGAATGTTATCTTTGGAGATCTTGACCCTTGGGATGTAGTTGTTGGAGACCACGGTAGGAATAAGAGATGTGAATTCCTCCAATGCAATATCGACGAGGTTCGGTCGGGATATCGATGTTGTTAGGAATGATAATCCTTGTGATACTCCACTGAGGATGAATATGGTTTTGAAGAAATAACCCTCGTTGGGGAATGATGTGGTTTTGAATAACCTATTATTATTGCTCGAGTGACATAATGGTTGATGATTTGCTACTGCTCGGGGACCAATGTAACAAAGTTGGGAGAATGATGTGACAATGTAGATGATCACTCCTCGGGGACTAACGTGATGAGATGAAGCGATCCTCTCGGGGACTAACGTGATGAGTTGGGACGATCCTCTCGGGGTAACTTGATGATGTTGATTATCCTTTGCTCGGGACTAACGTGATGAGTTGAGACAATCACTTCTCGAGGACTGAGGATGATTTGAGACAATCATTGCTCGGGGATTAGTGATGAGTTGAGGCGATCAATGCTTGGGACTAACGTAATAATGTTGATGATCCTTTCGGGGGGCGTGATGAGTTGAAAGCGATCTTTGCTCGGGGACTAACGTGATGACTTGACATGATCATTTCTAGGATGTAACGTGATGAGTTGAGATCTTGGGACTACGTGATGAGTTGATAGGATCCTTTGCTAGGGGACGTGATGATGGTTTGATAGGATCCTTTCGGGGACTAACGTGATGAGTTGATAGGATCCTTTGCTCGAGGACTAATGTGATGAGTTGATAGGATCACTTCTAGGGACTAGTGATGGGCTGGAAATTGTCTTGCTACCGCTCGGGGACTAAGGTAACAAGCTGATAAGCATCTTGAAAGGGATGATAGAGTAGTAATCTTGGAGAGATCCGTCTCTGTCGAGAGTGATGGCTCTGTGGGGATTGTAGAGATTGTCTTGTGGGGAATATTTTTGTGAAACTTACTCCAGGATGTCTTTGGTGACTTAGGTTGTCATCTCAATGAGCACCTGTAGTAATTGCTATTTGTTTGCTTTTGTGTATTTGTGAACAAATATTTATGATGCATATAATCATTCATACATTGAACTTTATGTAAACAAATCAAATAAAGTAAAAAGTTTGGGCGGAAAAGGAAAATTGTATTAATTTTGAAAAAGTAAGCCTATAGACAGGAAGTTCATGTGAGAGAGAAAATATCTTAGTAAGAGGAAATTGTCGGAAGCATTAAAAATAGTATCATGTGGTAATCTCGTTGAGTTTCAAACTCTACTATTGCTAATATATTTTGACTCATCTTCTTGTTGCAGAGAAAGTGATTGAATTGATTGTTTAAACTAATGATAGTAGATGATCTTAGAGACATAGTCATATTTTAATCCCTAACTTTTCCTAGACCGCCTTCGGTTTGATCTACCGTGATACCCTTTTTGCCCAAGTCGCCTTTGCGGGTTTTCGACTTGCCGGGTGTATCTTTTTTATATGTCCCTAAATTTTGCCCAAACCCTTTTGGTTTGCCGGGACGCCCTTATTTTCGCCTAGGCCCATCGACCTAGCGGGTCTCTTTTATGCGTAGTATTTTTTGACTATGTTTGCGTTCATAGGGTGCGGGAAATATTCTCCATCCATAGTGCTCGATATCATGGCTTTGCTGAAAAATATTGTCTTGACTACAAATGGTCCCTCATGGGTGAGAGTCCATTTCCCATAGTATCACCTTGTGGTAGTATGATCACGATTGACTACTAGATCGCCAACTTGGTATACTCGATGCTTGACTTTCTTATTGAAGACTTTGATCATTCATTTTTATATATACATCCATGGCGGATAGATCTGATCGCTTCTCATTGATCAAGTTTATATGGTCAAGTCAGTCGGACCATTGTCTTCATCTAACTCTGCATCCTTCAATACTCTAAGCGAGGGTCTGGAACTCAATAGGTAAAATTGCTTCCATATTGTACCAGAGAGAGAATGGGGTTGCCCAGCAGATGTTCGTCTTGAAGTGCGATAGCCGATGGAGAAATTGAAAACATCTCATACCAATCCTTATACGTCCTTGCCATTTCTGTATGATCTTCTTAAGACTTTTGTTGGGGGCTTCCGCTGCGCCATTCATATTCGGCGATATGGAGAAGAGTTGTGATGCTTTATCTTGAATTGCGTGCGATTTCGGTGATCATGTTATTGTTAAGATTAGTACCATTGTCTATGATAATCCTTTCGGGATGTCGTATCGGTAGATGAGATTATGTTTGATGAATCGAGCCACACATTCTTGGTAGCAGAGATGCGAACAAGGTACTTCTACCCACTTGGTACGATGTCGATAGCGAGAGGATGAAATGGTGTCCATTAGAAGCGATCGGCTTGATTTTTCCAATCATATCAATGCCCACATCGTGAAAGGCCAACGAGTTTTCAGGACATTCAGCGAAACTGGAGGAACATGTACTTTATCTGCGTATATCTGGAATTTGTGACAAGATCGAGAATATCGATAACAATCGACTTAGTGGACGGTGGTAACCTGCTCTCAAAATCTTATTAGCCATTGTATGTCCACTAGGTAGTACCAAAGCGCCTTAATGCAACTCTTCCATGATTCGTTCAACTGTCTTTTTATCTACACATCAGAGTAAGGCAAAGTCATGGTTGTGTTTGTATTGAATGTTGTTACTGAGAAAGAACTTGGCAACAAATCTCCTTAGAAACTTCTTATCGTTGATAGATGCCCCTTTAGGGTATTCTTGAGTCTCGAGATACCTCTTCACTTCGTAGAACCAAGGTTTCTCCCCTACTTCTTTAGTATCAGTTCACAACAATATTCTAGTTAGTCTAGTCTTTCAATAATGTCTGAGGAGCCTCGTTGTCCCATCTGACTTTGAACATGGATGACATGGTAGCTAACGCGTCTACCAATTGATTCTCTTCTCGTGGAATATGCTTGAACGTGATTTCTTCGGAGTAGGGGATCAAGTTCAACACATGTTCTTGATATGGAATGAGATTGGATGCTTCGTATCCCATTCGCCTGATCGACTAATCACGAAAATTTGAGTCTCCATAGACTTGCAAGAATTTGGTCCTTAAGTCAATAGTAGCTTGAATGCCCATGATGCACGCTTCATATTCTTACATATTGTTGGTGTCGAAACATAACACGGTGGTGAAAGGTGTATGGTTGCCATAAGAGATATGATCAAGGCCAATACCATTGCCAAGTGCGTTAGAAGCTCCATCGAAGACCATGGTCCATCGGGATCTGGCTCGGGTTCTTCATCGGTCCAGGCTCTTCGTAATTGGTGGCTAACACAATATCCTCGTGGGAACTCGAAATGCATAGGCGGTAGTCATCTGACTTGATGAGCCAAATGATCGCTAATACACTTCTTTTGATCTCTTTTGAGTAGTATCTTGGATGTCGTATTCGGTCAAGATCATTTTCCATCTTGCTATTCTTTCGGAGATAGTAGGTTTCTCGATAGTGTATTTTATCGGATCCATCTTAGAGATCAACAAGGTAGTGTGAGTCAACATATATTGTCTTAGTCGTGACATTGACAATGACGCAAGTTTTCTCATTGCGAGTATCTTGTTTCATAGTCGGTAAACATTTTTCTAAGGTAGTATGTATACTCTTTTCGACCAAACTCATCATGTTGCCCCACACCCCATTGAATTCTCTAATACTGTTAAGTACATGATGAGAGGTCTTCCTTCAACTAGTGGCATCAGGATAGGAGGTTCTTGTAGGTACTCCTTGATTTTGTCAAAAGCTATCTGGAAATCATTGTTCCATTCTACTACTTGATCTTTCTTCATTAGTTTGAAGAGTTGCTCACAAGTAGCAGTTAGATGTGCAACGTCGACAATGTAATTGATCTTCCTAAGAAATCTCTTACTTCCTTCTCGGTACGGGGAGCTAGCATTTCTTGAACAACTTTAAACTTAGAGGAGTCAACTTCAATACTTTTACGATTGACAACAAATCCCAAGAGTTTTCCGGATCTGACTCCAAAGGTGCATTTGCTCGGATTTAGCCTCAACTTTGTGTTTCTTGATCTATCAAACAACTATACAAATGATTGATATGGTCTTCTTGGTTTGTGATCGAGCTATCATGTCAATATAGACCTCTATATCGTGATGGATCATATCATGGAATAAAGCTACCATAGCGTGATGATATATTGCTAGCATTTTCAACCTAAGCGGCATATGTTATACCCCAAAATTTTCCTCGTACTTCTCAGACAATCCACGACTCCATACTCGAGTTTCACAAGGTTGACCGGACAAACCCTCTCTAAGCAATCAATCCAAACTAGGGTTCTGCTCCTCTCAAGTCAAGACGGACTTCCAAGACTTCAAGTGGTCATCATACCTCATTATATGCTTCAAGGGATCACCATGTCAAGTTTCAAGCCTTACAAGTCAAAATTGCTCATCTAGTTGCTCAGATGGTTGAAAATCAACTATATTGGACAAAAAGTCAATTGTGGTCAACATATAGTCAAAATTCATAATTTTTTGTCAACATGAATATTTTGAGGTAATATTCATCACTTGATCAAGGTTGATCATGATTCATTAAGAAAATTCAAGATCGATCAAAAGTCAAAGTTTCTAAATTAGGGTTTATTAGACAAAAGTCAAGAACTTTGACCGAGGCATAAATTTCACATACTTTATCAAATTTTTTCCACGCTCATTTTAAAGGAATTCAATTCTCTACAACTTCATGTC
This sequence comes from Vicia sativa, assembly GCA_021764765.1. Lineage (NCBI taxonomy): Eukaryota > Viridiplantae > Streptophyta > Magnoliopsida > Fabales > Fabaceae > Vicia > Vicia sativa. The sequence goes on along the minus strand of CM038796.1, from coordinate 68,155,883 downwards.
TCAAAAGCTTTGGCTAGAAATGCCTCATTTGGAAGTTATGGATCAAAACATTCAGGTCCTTCTAAAGTCAACCAAAAGTCATCTTTTGCAAAGTGTTCATGAACATGGAAACTTCAATGAAGATGAAACCAAAAGGGCTGTTTAGGGGACATCATGAGATTTCTAAAAAGTCCAAGAACACCCAAAAATGTTAAAAATTGAGTAAGATACAAGTTGTGCAAGTTGAGCATTTTTGAGGAGGTGCATAAAGAGAAATACTTGAAAAAATCAAGTTTTTTCTAAATGGGCCTAAATTTTCTTGGTTCAAACTTGTTTCTCATCTGAATGGAAATCTCCAAGCCCAAGGCCATGTTTTTATCTTTTATTTTTTTATTTATTTTGGATTTTATTCATTTAAAACCAATTTAATTAAAATAAAAAGATATAAAATCAAATATTAAATACAAGATTGATTTTCTCTCATTCTTGAGGTCCAAGCAAGCCAAAGGATCTGATTATTTTGAAATTGAGTGATTGGCAAGAGACTTAATGGAGATTTGTTCAAAAAAGGCAAGATTTGATGAAAATTCCAAATCAAATATTTTCCCATTCAAGGCAAAGTATTTTCCAATTATGCTCGACCTAATGCACACTCCTATAAATACATGACAAGCTCAGATCACGAAGAAGGCTGTAAGAGAAAACCCTAGCCTCAAGAACAACTCTCATTCTTACAAAAAATCCAAGAAGCTTGCAAAGTTCGAAACCCTATTTCCAGCCACTTCCAAACCATTCCAGCCATTTGTACGTGCTCCTGAGGTATATTTGAGTAAGTATATGCCCAGAATCATGGCCATAACATGTTGAATCATGCCATACATGAACACCCGTTTTCATACTTTTGCTTGATTTTGTGTTTTGATTTTTAACGTGTTTTGATTTAAACTAACCATACTAATATGTTCCTGAGGTTCAATAGAGCAGGATAGACTCATCGTTTGCAAGATTTGGTGGGCAAATCATTAAAAGCCATGGTTAGGGCAAGCAAGCTTTGAGTTCCAAAACCATAATTCTTGTTTTGTTTAAGGAACCCCACTATCGTGTTCATGAGGTCTAATTATCGAAACTAGGCACTTTTTTTTGTTTTTTGTTTGATTTCCACAGGTTTTGCAAAGGTGGTGACGAAGAAGATGACCAGAGCTTCTCTCGGCGTCTCACTGTGATTCTAACCGGATTCCCAGTACCATCTCCAAAAGTTCCAACTTCTGGATTCCCAGAAGTACCATCTCCAGAAGTTCCAACTTCTAGATTCCCAGAAGATCGGAGGAACACCCACGAAGTTATAGAAGGAACACCTCTAGAAGTTATAGAAGGAACACCTCCGAGTTCGGAAGGGGCGTAGCGAAGTTCGGAGGGATGTCAATAGAAGGTCCAGGAGGAAGCAACTTCCGTGCCAGAAGGAAGTAGCTTTCGTGCCGAGAAAAGCGACTTCGTGCCGACCTCGGAAGATGCGGAAACAGGTCTCGAGAGGTTCGGAGGGAACTTCCGTCGGAAGCTCTGGCAAACTTATTTTTATTTATTTTACCGCTAACTAATTTTCTTGCAATTTTCTTTAAAACTATTTTTCTAAAAAAAACCTAAAAAATGTCTAACTTTAGGATTTAGGTTCAAAACATCTTTATTTAAATTTTCACAAAAAAAACATTTTCTTTGCATTAATCAGAATTAGTTTTTTTATTATTAAAATCAATCACTAAAAACTCAAAAAAGGATAATTTTTTTAGTAATTAGGGTTGCTAACTTAAACCTTCTTTTACTAACTTCCAGAACGTTTTTTCACTAACATTTTCTCATTTTTTCATTATTTATTATTCCGTATTTAAATTCTAGAAAGGTTGTATAGGTTGCAATTTTTTATCATGTAATAGCGTAAGATTTACTTTCTCCACTTTACATTTCCGCCTTTACTTCCTATATTATGTATCTGAAAGCCATGTAATAGCGTGGGTACATTCCATAATTACTTCGCACCTATTAGCGCTAGTAATTAGGCGTGTGGCAGAAGATTAAGTTAATCAATCTAGGCCTTAGCTGGTAACACAACATATCATCATAGTCCTTCAAATTAAAGATCATAGTCCCTCGATGACCCTTTGCTTACGAATACATGACCTCGTCCCTCGATTGTTGCCTATGAAAAGTGATGGTCGGTCCCAGAATATGCTAAGGTATCCTAGTTGCCTTATGACCATCCGATGTCCCTTGAATGTCCCTTTACATCCAGCGGATAAGGTTACCTATCAACCAATGGTATGGATAGCCTTATTCTAAAAAGCAAAACAACACGGAAGCCATTACGAGTGGGTAAAATAAGTCTCTTTTGCTTGCTCAATCAAAATACTTTTCACACCTCACACTTTCAAAACTTTTCAAATACTTTGTATACATTCCAGCGTGAATCATTACAAAGTTCCTTTCCAAAACAAACATTTCCAAACACTTAGTATACATTCTAGCGTGAATCATTACAAAGTCAAAGCGAAATGTCTTTTTCAAAACATTTTCAAACACACACGAAAGCAATTTATAAAGTGAGCTAAGCAATTAAGAGCCGTGGATAACTACGGATGGAAAGGGTGCTAACACCTTCCCATATGACCTCCATACCAGAATCTAACGAAGGTCTTTTCCTATTCTTTTCGTGTTCCCTTAATTGGATAAAAAAAAGTCGGTGGCTTACTATATTATTTGCGACAAAACACAAAACAAACAAGTCAGTTCTCCTATTAAATGGCGACTCTGAGGAGACACCTAAAGAGGCTACCTTAGGGTTTTAGATCAATTTAGATTTGTGTTTGACTTGTATGCTTTATCTTAAGGGTTGCTTAGGTATTATACTTGTGGGGGATCACGGATCCGTTCCTTAGGTAAGTAACAATAAATCGTCGCTTGTTGTTAGGCCTATACAGCGGTAACATGATGGCTACGTTAGTGCGACACTTTGGATGTCCCAATGCTCCTCATTTTCAATTGAGGAAAGTATTTAACATCTCGTGGTGTCAGCACTAACTCAACTTTTAGAACCTAATTAACCCATCTTGGCCATTAGAAGGTAGTGAGATGGCGGCAGTTGTGGGCGGGGTTGGTTAATACTCGATGCTAGCTTATTAAGATTGAATTGGGACTTTTGGTCGACCAGGTAGTCGTATTGAAATAAAGCCTACGAGAAAGATCAATGATATGAGATTCCTTGAACCCACTTAAACTTTGGTAGGGTGAACACGTATACCTCATGCAAGACTTAAACCTAGGGCTATGTGTGAATTTCTTGTGCTTTCTACTTGTCTTAAACATGACATCATAACATCATAAACATCATATCATTTCTAACTATTTCAAGGACCAGGATTTATCTTTGCTCTATTTGTAGAAATTATGGCTTCCAGAAAGACTATACGAATCAACTTCATGGGTATACCTTCTCGACTCAAAATTAAATTCATTCTGGTCACTCGATTCATCAAAAGACATAGTTATCACTCGACTTGGTTATCTCATTTGAAGAAGATATGATGCGTCGTATTCCAGTTCTTGGATCGAAACATCACTATTTTACATTCCCAGTTATCGGATTTTACGTTGGAAGAGTTATCTAAGCTACTTGGGATACCTATTCTTGATCGGACACCATTCATAGGTTTAGAAAAGTTCCGAAATCACGAAGACATCGCATCGGTTACATCTAAGCGATCGGACATTGAAGCTAATTGGGAAACAAGAAGCGGAGTTAGAGTTTGCTTGCTAAGTTTCGATAAAGCTCGAGAATTCCTAAAGGCTATGAGTTTCCATGCGTTCGAAGACATTTTGGCCTTTGCTAATCTATGGCTTGGTGCTATTTCCTAATCCCGACCAGTTCATGAGCGTGAACACCATCAAGGTATTCCTCACTCATAATCCCGTGCCTACCTTGGAGACACTCTCTCCACTCGTACTCTCAAAAGACAAAGAACTCTGTGTTGCATACCTTTACTTTCCAGGTGGTTTATTTAGCACCTTCCTCAATTAGTAATGAAGAGCGAGCAAAGATTGAAGTGGTCTCAAGTATGATGTCACTCTCGTTCAAATATCCGTTGGTGTCTATTTCCTCAAAAGGACTTCACTTTCATTGAGCGTTGTGGAATTCCCTAATGTACCACTCATTGGCATAATGGGAGGTCACTTACAACCCTTCTCTAGATCTCGTAAGTTTGGTTATGCTCGAAGAGATGGCCCTCATGATGTGCTTCTCCAGACATTGTGTTCGACTCTGGCGATCTCGGAACTACCGTCGAAGATTTGTGCAGCTTGGGGCATGGTAAAAGGCGATACCAAGACTTTGGGACACAAAATTCCATTCCTTGGGAACCTTACCTCAAATGGGTGCGGGCTCGAGCTCAAAACCTCATGATGCGGATTGTTGTTTGTTTACCGTGATTATGGAACTGTTGCTATAGGTGTGAACCTATAACATTCTCCATCCAGACATGCCTACTAATTTTGAAGACTTGAAGAGATCCTGGATTCATCTTAAAAAAGAAAGGGATACATTCGAAGCTCAGTGCTATGCAAGCGAGAAGAAGGTATTAGAGTTGACAAAGCAACTTCACGAGGAGTGAAGCATCAATACCTACTTCAACACAAAGAGGAAGCGCCCATGGGAGACCTAAAAGCTCTAGGAATTTCTTTTATTTGTTTAAACTTTCTTTTGTACTTGCTAAAAAGTAAACTAATAAAAAGTTTGTTCGTGTTTGTTTAACAAATTTAAATTCCTAAGGTCCTTGAAAACATTGCATTGCATAACATCGCATATTATGGCATAACATTTCATAACAGGTACATTGAAAACCGGTTTTCTTATTCTCTCACTGTTTATTACAGCAGAAATGGCTCTTGAACAGACTGTCAAAGACCTCCATGCTCAGAACGCTCAATTACAGGAAATGTTCACCAATTTGGCCTAAGGCCAGAAAGATCTGAAGAAGCTCATCACCGAAAGAAGACCATTGGTATTCTCAACATGGGAAGACATCACAAGGTCTAGTCAAGGTGAGAACAAATTCTCGGACAAGGCGGTGGCGAAGGAGTATCAAGAACAACGAAGGAAGCCATCATGAGTGCAGCGAAGACTACGTAATGACGGTATCTTCTTGACAACGAAAAGTACAAACAACTTGAAGACCGTCTGAGCAATGGGAAAAATATGAAAATGTCGGGCTGAATTTTGATGATCTTGTTCTGGTGTGGTAATTCCACAAGTTCAAAGTCCCTACCTTTCCAGTATAATGGCATCTCTTTCCGGCGCATCTAAAGTCTTATGTTCGGAAGATCCATCCTCATACTTAAGACAGAAATGTGGATCCATTTCTTTCAAGAGAGTTTATCCAGAACTCGGTTGGAGTGGTATTATCATTAGAGTACCACATTCGTACACAGAATGATTTAGCGGATGCTTTCTACAAGCAATACTAGTACAATCTGAATTGGAACCTACCCACACAACTACGAGCATGTCTATGTCTATAGAAGTTCAAGGTATTCTCGAAATGGAGATTTAGAAGGCGAGTTCACCCACTTGTCCAATAGGGAGTTGGTTGACATGTTTATGGGAGCGATGTGAGGCCATTCTTCATCATCGATTGGAAACTCTTGATTTGGATTCAACGGTGATATTGTGGGTGAGCGCATCAGTTGGAATCAAGGCGGAAAGATTCAAGTAGAGTCATCTTCAAATGTTCTTGAAGAGATCTTGGTGGTAAGAGAGTGTAACGGGTGAGCCCGACTTAGGTTTTTGAAGTTGATTCGGATAGTCTTTCTAGAAGCCATAATTCCTACAAAACAAAGCAAAGATAAATCCCTAGGTCCTTGAAATAGTTAGAAATGATATGCAATGTGATGATGTCATGATGTCATGTTTAGCACACACAAACAATTCACACAATGAGCCTAGGTTTAAGGCTTGCAAGAGGTATAGGTGATTACCCTACAAAAGTTTGAGTTAGTTCATCCTCCTATAATAGTAAGGGTTCTAGGAATCTCATCATTGATCTTTCTCGTTGGCGTTTATTTCAATACGACTACCAAGTGGTCGATCGAAAATATCCCAAAGTCGATCTCAATGAGCATAGCATCGGTATCAACCAACCTTAGTCGCCATCTCACTACCTTCTAATGGCCAAGATGGGTCAATTAAGGTTCTAAAAGTTTAGTTAGTGCTTGATGACACCACACGAAGCAAATACTATCCTCAACTTGGGAATGAAGAGTATCGGGACATCAAAGTGTCACACTAATGTAGCCATCATGTTGACCGTTTCGATATCTCGTCTAGCAGTGTGACGATTTATTGCTACTTACCTAAAAGGAAGGATCCGGTGTAGAATCCCCACAAATATAATACCCAAGCAACCCTTAAAGATAAAGCATACAAATCAAATAGAAAGCAATAAAGATGATCTAGAAATCCCTAAGGCATTCTCTCTTTTAGGGTGTCCCCGTAGTCATGATTGTAACGGTGAAGCTGACTTTGTAGGTTTTGTATCGCAAATATCACGGATAGAGTCGCCACCGACTTTTCTTTTATCAATTAAGGGAAGGTGAAAAGAATAGGAAAAAGACCTTCGTTAGATTCGAGTAAGGGAGAAGATTATGAAAAGGGAAGGTATTAGCACCCTTTTCATCCGTAGTTATCTCTGGGATCTTAGTTGCTCTTAGATCACTTTAAAATTGTGCTTTCTGTGTGTTTGAAAATGTTTTGAAAAGGCATTTCGCTTTGACTTTGTAATGATTCATGTAGGAATGTACACAAAGTGTTCGAAAATGTTTTGTTTTGAAAAAGTTTGAACTTTGACAAAAGTGTGAGGTGTGAAAGTATTTTGATAGAGCAAGCAACTAAAGGTCTTATTACCTACTCGAATTGGTGGTTTCATGTTATTTTACTTTCCTTTAGAATAGTGCTATCCATACCATTAGTTGGTAGGTAACCTATTAGTTGGATGTAAGGGATTCGAAGGGACAACGGATGGTCATAGAAAGCAACTTGGGAAGTATCCTAGCACATTCGTAGGGACTATCATCATTTTAAGTAGGCGACAATCGAGGTCAAGATCATGTATTCGTAGGCGACATCGTGGGTCTATGATCTTTGTATCGAAGGACTATGATGATTTGTTTTGAAATGACTGTAGAATACCTCTACGTTCGAGGACATGACCATTTGGATTCGTAAAACGAGAGAGAATTACCTAAAGGGTGCATGTGTGAAAAGAGTGTGTTGATTTGATTCATGTTTATCTTGAAAATTAGAGTGAGCTACGTTCAATTTTATCTTGCCATACACGCTAATTACTAGCGTTTATATAGTGCGGAAATTAAAATCGAAAAGTAAATGCGGAAAGATAAATCCTACTGCCATGGCTTTGGAGACATAATTGAAAAGTCGGAGATAAAAGCCAATTAAGCTATTACATCCCATAAGAAATTACATAATTGGAAAAAGAAAGCGATAAAAAGAAATCGTCCAACGGAATAACACGTGAAAGATGAGAAATCGGAAAATACGGAAATCGAATAAGAGGAAAATGTTATGAAAAATAATAATTTTTGAATGAGAAAAATATTTCATGCAAGAAACAACATTAATATGCTAAAATAATTTTTTGGGATTTTTGGAGTTAATTTAATAATTAAAATCAATTAAAAGTGATTTAAATGATAAATTAACAATTAAATTAAATATGCATGCAAAATAATATTTTTAATTTTATAAATTAAATAAACATTCTGGAAATAATACAAAGAAAAATATTTTTGGTGTTTTTAAATGCATGATAAAATATTTAAAGTTAAATTAAATGCATGAAAAATAAATAGAAAAATATGAAAATATAAAATATATTAGTTTTGTAAATGAAGCAAAAATTGGTCCTTGAGAATAGTTCCTTGCCTTATGGAGGCTGAGACTTTGACGGGCAAGGAATGAGGAAGCGGGCGATGGGAATCGTGCGAGCTCATGGGGCGCGGGACGGGAAAATTGGCATTGACGACGAGAAATTATCTGTTCAGTGTGACAATGAATAATTAATATCTTGCTCAATTTCCACAAGGCTTTGAGTGTTCTTGAACTTTTGGAAAGCTATAAGGTCCTCTAACCCTCTTTGGTTTCATCTCAATTAGATTTCCATGCTCAATATGTCCGCAAAACAAGTATTGACTTTTTATTTTGACTTTGAAAAGGACTGTAATGTTTTGATCCATACCTTCAAATGAAGCATTTTTTGCATTTATTCTTGTGAGCGTAGAGTTATGAAATTGAATTTCCTTCAAACAAGAGGTGGTTGGAAAATTGACGAAATTATGAAGAGATTCTTTCGATCAAAGGTTTAAGTTACTTTTCACTAAAGAGAGCTCAATTTTAGAAAGTTTGACTTTTGAGCAAATCTTGAGTTTTCTTGATGAATCATGATCAACCCTTGATCAAATGATGAATGTAACTTCAAAATAGGATGTTGACCCAAAATTATGAAGTTTGTTGTATATTGACCACAGTTGACTTTTGCCCAATACATTTGATTTTTCGACCATACGAGCAATTGTCGAAACTTGACCCGAGGCTTGAAACTTGACATGGAGAATCTTTGAAACATATGAGGAGGCATGAAGGCCATTGGAGGTGTTGGAAGTCCATCTTGATCAAATTGCCAAACCCTAGCTTGGGTTGATTGTCTAGAGGTTTGTCGATCGACCCCAGGAATCCTTGAGCATAGGTGTAAAATATCTTGAGAAGATGGAGGTAAAATTTTGGGGTATAGCGACTTCTGTTCAATCTTCTTGTCTTTGGAAGGGTTATATTGGCGTGGGTGCCTTTCGTGACTGGAGGTGAAGATGATTGAACACTCAATACACACGAAAATTTGCACTCATTTGTTGGTGATGATCGGGAATGGGCTTGGATGCCATTTGGAGACTTTCTTTGAGAATGAGCCATACGCTAGACTTGAGATTGTTGATAAGGCGTGAGGATGGGCTTAGATGCCATCTCGGAGGATCGGTCTTGAGGAGTGGCCGTCGCTGGGCTCTGCAGACGTTACGGGAGTGGAAGGAGATGGGCTTAAGTCATCCGGAGGGGTCGTCACGTTGACTTCGTGCTCATCTTTGAATGAAGTTATTGGTTTGTATTGGTTTTTAACCAAATATGCGGCGATTCGAAAATGGAGAAATGTTGACCGATATTCGAGATGGGCTTAAGATGCCATCAAGGCCAGGTCGTAGGCTAGACTCTGTATTCTTTGTTGATAAGAGAGAGTCGAATAGATCTTCGTCTTTGATTACTCGAGGATAGTAGTTGGCAAAGTGTGTGCAGCTTCCCTGTTGTGCATCGGGTATTGGTCCACTGCCTGTTATCGAAGGATAACTTGTGATCGTTCAGATAGTTTTCCCGTCTAGCTTCGGGCATTAATCCTGGATCTGTTGTCGGAGGACAACTAGGGCGGTCTTTCAGATAGTTTTCCCGTCTGGATTCGGGTATTAATCTTGGACCTGTATGCATCGGAAGTGATTTTCACCTGTTTTGGAGAAAACAAGGGAAACTTTGATAGAATATTGTTAGTCTTATGCGAAGTATGATGCATGACGATGTGTATGAATGACATATGCATATATTATGACTTTATAAGAAATGTATGAATGATAGATGTTGTGGTATTTCAAAACATATCCATCTTGAAGAAGATGCGAATGTTCTGCTTGGGGACTTCTGACTTCTGTTTGAGGATGGAAATCTTGAGAAGAAAGATAATCTTGATTCCTTCGGTGCACTATCTGACCAATTCTTGAGGGCGGTAGAGATACACCGTCGAGGATCTTGTGCATAGACCCTGCTGGGGAGAAATCTAGGGGGTACTCTGCTGGGGATTTTGTGTAAATCTTGCTGGAGAGTATTTGGTAGTTATCGGGAGACCGGGTTAGAAGGATCTGGGGCCCGTTGTAATCTCTGACTGAGGCATAATAGATGTAGGTTTCCTCCGGTGCACTATCTGACCAAGTTTCAAGTCTGGACCTTCTTCTTGGGGAAAGGAATTATTGAGAGATATCTTGTTGGGGATAAATACTTGGTGGGGGATGAAATGTTATTGCTCGGGTGTAATCCAATTAAGTTGAGTGGAATCCTTTGCTCGGGGACTAACATATACTCATGAGGGGAAGGTTTGTCGTGGTGACACCTCTGCGGGGATCATGTTGCGGAGAATGTTTTAGTGACTTTGTCGTCATCTCGATTCACGGAGCACAGTAATTACTTTTGCATGTTCACTTTTCATGTTTGCAAATAGACTTTATTGTCGGATGCATATAATCATTCAAAGCAAGCGTTGGACTTTATGCAAGCGACAACGACAAAAATTGTAAAGAGAAAGAACTTGTATTTATTTGAAATGTGGCGTATGGCCAAGTGGTTCGTACACAAGAAAAGTAAAAGCTATCGGAAACAATCTCGTTAAGTTCCAACTATGCTAGTACTCATATTTCAACTATCTCATCTCCTTCATCGTTAGAAAGTGAGTGAATTGATTTTCGCCATTTGAATCTTGAATCTTGATAGTAGTGCGGAAATAGGTAGGTGATCGGACGAGACATAGTGTCGCTTAAATCCTAACTTTTGCCTAGACAGCCTTTCGGGTTTCGATCTGGGATACCCTTTTTTCCCAACCGCCTTTTCGGGTTTTCGACTTGTCGGTGTACATGTTTGTATATATCCTTAACTTTTGCCCGAACCTTTTTGGTTCGCGAGGATGCCCTTATTTTTCCTAGGTCGATCGACCTAGCGGGTCTCTTTGTCGTAGTATTTTTGACTATATCTGCGTTCACGGGTGTGGGAAGTCTTCACCATCCATGGTGCTAATTATCATAGCTCCGTGAAAATACTATCTTGACTACAAACGGTCCCTCATAGGTGGGAGTCCATTTGCCCACAGGATCACCTTGTGGAAGAATGATGCGCTTGACTACTAGATCGCCGACTTGGTAGACTCGGTGCTTGACCTTCTTGTTAAATGCTCGATCATTTGTTTCGATAGATCATCCATGGCGGATGGATGCGAGTCATTTCTCATCAATCAAGTTAATTTGGTCAAAGTGGGACGATCGTCTTCGCCTAACTCGTCTGGAGGACTACGGTTGAGGTATCGAACCTCGATGGGTAGAGCGCCTCCATACCATATACAAGAGATGGGGTTGCCCTTGTTGATGTTCGTCTTTGTGGTGCGATAACCATGAAGAGCAAATGGTAGCATCTCATGCGATCTTTGTAAGTCATCATCTGTATAATCTTCTTAATGTTCTTGTTGGCGGCTTCCACTGCGCCATTCATCTTAGGTGATAAGGAGAAGAGTTGTGATGCGTGATCTTGAGCTGCGTGCGAGTTCGGTGACCATCTTATTGTTGAGATTAGAGCCGTTATCGTGATAATCCTTCGAGTGCCATATCGACGGGTAAGATTATGCTGATGAACGAGCCACAACATTCTTGGTAACGAGATGCAAGCGAGGCTGCTACCCATTTGGTGAAATAATCGATTGCCACAAGGATGAAGCGATGTCCATTGGGCGGTGGGCTTGATTTCTCCGATCGTCAATGCCCACATTGCAAAGGCCAAGGTTAGAACATTCGGTCTTGGAAATCGTGCACTTTGTCTGCCTAAATCTGGCATTTGTGACAAGATCGGGCGTAGGGGTGACAATCAGCTTCCATGGTAGACCAATAGTAACCTTTTCTCAAAATCTTCTTAGCCATTGTATTTCCACTGGAGTGGGTACCAAATGCGCCTTCGTGTAACTCTTCCATGATACGTTCATTTGTTTTCGGTCTACAGTGAGTAAACACAAGTCGTGGTTGCTTGTATAAGATGTCGTTGCTGAGGAAGAACTTGGATGCAAAGCTTCTCAAAAACTTCTTATCATTGATAGATGCCCCTGGCGGATATTCCTGAGTCTCAAGATACCTCTTCACGTTGTAGTACCAAGGTTTCTCTTCTGTATCAAGCTCATAACAATATGCGGGTTCGTCAAACTTCTCAATGATGATCTGGGGAGCCTCGTTGTCCCACCTAACCTTGAACATAGATGACATAGTAGCCAATGCGTCTGCCAACTGATTCTCTTCTCGTGGAATGTGGTTGAAAGTGATCTCTTCGAAGTAGGGAATCAAACTCAGAACATGTTCTCGATACGGAATGAGATTTGGATGCTTCGTATCCCATTCATACCATCGGTGATCACCAAAGCTGAGTCTCCGAATACTTGTAAGAACTTGATTCTTAAGTCAATAGCAACTTTAATACCCATAATGCATGCTTCGTATTCGGCCATGTTGTTGGTGCAACTGAAACATAATCTGGAAGTGAAAGGCGTATGTCCGCCTGTAGGGGATGTAATGATGGCGCCAATGCCATTGCCAAGTGCGTTTGAGGCTCCATCAAAGACCATGGTCCATCGGGATCCTTGTTCGGGTCCTTAAATGCAGGCACGGTTCTTCACATCGTAACTAGTAAAACATCTTCATCTAGAAATTCGAACATAGGTGATAGTCATCTACGGACTTGATGAGCCAAATGATCGGCTACACTTCCTTTGATTGCTACGAGAAGTGTCTTGGATGTAAATTCGGTCAAGATCATCTTCCATCTTGCTATTCTTGGGAGAGTTGGTTTCTCAAATATGTATTTTATCGGATCCATCTTGGAAATCAACAAGGTAGTGTGAGTCAACATATCTTTGTCTTAGTCGTGACAGCGACCAAAGCGTTGCAAGTTTTCTCATTTGTGAGTATCTTGTTTCACAGTCGGTAAACTTTTGCTAAGGTAGTATATTGCATGCTCTTTGACCAGACTCGTCATGTTTCCCCACACACCCATTGAGTTCTCTAACACTTTCAAGTACATGATAAGATGTCTTCCTTGGTGAGCGGCATCGGGATAGGAGGATTGTGGGGTACTCCTTGATTTTGTCAAAGCGATCGGCAATCGTCGTTCCATTCTACCACTTGATCTTTCTTGATGTAACAAAGATTGGCTCACAAGTAGCGATTGATGTGCAATGAACGGCAATATAATTCAATCGGCCCGAAACCTCGACTTCTTTCTCGGTGCGGGAGGCTGGCATTTCTTGAATAGCTTTAACCTTGGCGGGGTCCACTTCAATACCTTTTCCACGACAATAAACCCTAAGTTTGGGATCGACTCCAAAGGTGCATTTGTTGGGATTAAGTCTCGATCTATACTTCTTGATCATCAAATAGTTTACGTAGATGATCAAGGTGTTCTTCTTGATCGTGATCGAGCTATCATATCGTCGACGTAGACCTCTATCTCGTGATGAATCATGTCATGAAATAACGTCACCATAGCCTGATGATGGCGCCAGCGTTCTTGATCCGAGCGGCATAACCTTGTAGCGAAAGTGCCCAGCGTGTAACAAAAGTAGTCTTCTCCATGTCTTGGGGCCATTTTGATCGATTATAGGAGAAACCATCCATGAAGGAGAAACCTTATCTTTGGCGGTGTTGTCAACAAAACATCAATATGAGGGAGTGGAAAATCGTCTTTCGGACTCGCTTTGTTTAGATCTCGTAATCCACACACATTACCTTGCCATCCTTCTTGAGTACGGGCACCACATTAGCAACCCATTACGGATAGGAAGTAACTAAGAAACCGTTGAGCGCTTCATAACCTTTGATTTTCGACATCTCGGGGCATCTGACGAACCTTACACTTCAGGAAAAACCTTCTTTTATCGGCAATCGGTGTACCACAATATCAATGTCGGACAACATGTCTTCGTATGACCAAGCAAAAACCTCAATATAGTCTCGTAGCATCGAACCAATCTTTCTTTAACATTGTTCTCAAGACCCTCTATCTTGATCTCTTTACATCTTCATCGATTACCCAATTCACAACCTCGACTTGCTCTTCGTGTGGTTTGTATAACTCGCTCTTCTTCTTTGTAGCGATCGACAAGTTCTCCTGCACTTCACAATCTTCCTCACTTTCGTCTTGGCTTGGTAGATCGGATTATCGAAGTCATATTTAGCAATAGCATAGCATTGTTATCAGAGATTCGGAGTGATTCTGCGATGTATCACGTGGGTGTGTGTAAGAAACACATAGCTTTTGAAGGGTGATAAAGTAAAAGAAAGAAAACAACAATTGAATGCAAAATTCCAACGATTTTATTGAATGAAAATATGCAAATGACGGATAATAACCCTCACGAGCCATGATGCCCGGGCAGGCACTAGGCTTTAGAGTTTATTGTTCAAAACATAGAAAATACGAAAAGCAAAACAAAACAAGAGCAATTACTCTGTCTAAAGGAGATTGGTATGGCGTCTTGATCTTCCAATTCTTGAGCCCTTTATGCGGAGTTGGGAAGATCCACTTGCGATGTCGAAGTCGTTGTAGTAGTCTTCTATAGCATGGATTCCACTACGATGCGGAAAGGAAGTTGGCGGCGTTCGGGGTATCATCTGACCCTTGATGGTGAAGCCTAAACCCGGTCTTGTCGGTTTGAAAGGAAGATCGGAGATGACCCCAAATAGTACTACCTCCTTCTTCAGACAACTTGAGCATCTTTCGTGAGGCCATCCTAGGCGGAACTTGCGTAACCGGAGTGCGGGAGAGTCAGCAGGCGACTCGGGGATTGTTTCAAAAGCTTGACGAGGGTCTCGTAAATTCACCCTTCACCTCGAGGTATCGGAATGACGTAGATGGTGACCATATATTCTTCTTCACCATACTCTGTGACAACCTTCCCTTTCACGGGTACTTCAATTTCGATGTAGGGTAGAGGTATGACGCTGCCCTGTATCCAGGCGTCCAGTAGGCAAAGTAAGTAGGGCGGATGTCCATGACAAAGAAAGTGGAATCAAAAGTGCGGGAACCGACTTTAGCAGATGAGTTCTCAAAACCATTAGCTTAGAACCATCAAGCTCTCACAATAATGTGACTGGTTTGAGAACCAACCCTCGACATCAAGTAGATCAAGCAGTCTTGGAAGGATATTGAGGCGAGCCGGTATCCACCAAAACATGAGATAAGGTAGTACTTGCATTCAAGAGAGATGTGCAAGGCTTTGTTGTGTTCTTTCCGTGGGAATCGTCGACATCGGAGAAACCTAGGCCGTTGTTGGCGGGCTAGCAATACAAACTTCAAAGCGGTCGGTAGTAGTGTCTTGCATGATCGTGAGCATTCTTGAAACTTCACCAAGGCTTTAGCATGAGCCTCGAGCACAAGTAGAGCAAGCATGGATATCTTGGACGAGTCATCCCTATTCCACAACATTGTAGTCACTCTTCTTGATTATCTTGAATTTCCTCCATTTCTTGTTTGGGCGTCTTGATAACTTCCTTTGGTACCATTTGACGGGGATGAGTCCTTTGGTTCTTTCCCTCTAGCTTGGGAATGGATTGAATAATTTGAATCGGTTGAGTCATGATGTCTTTGGAGGAGAGAGATATCTTCCAGTTGGTCACCTTACTTGATCCGGTGATATTGTCAATGTCGGGAATGGTAGCTTCACTATAAGATCTTCAATGGTCGGAGGGTCTTGCTTGGCGCCATGATAGTAAACATTGGCTCCATAATTCCAAGGATAGCCTTGTCGAAGGAATATGGGAACTGGTCGAAGTAATGATGAGAGGTGCCACTCAGGCACGAGGATCAGGAAATTCTTATAGTGTTAACATCGGCATAGTCTTACGGGAAATCGTCACCCATCCGGTCACCTTAACATCTTCAATAGGAATCTTGTAGCTTCGGGAACAATGTACTTCACCATGTAATCATACTTTCCACTTGGCTGTCCCAAGTATCCCACGGATGGTGCGGTTTCATTCCTCTCGATCTTCAACTTAGACATATCTTCACACGACTACGCACGGTGGTTTTAGGAATAGTATCTCACGGTTATCCATCATCCGGACACGTCTTCTCAACCAAGCACAACCATCGAGTGCGGATGGGCACCATGACAATTCTCGGGCATCTGGATTGACACGGCTTGTAGCAAATTCTTCTTAACAGTCATTAGAGGAATGGTCAAGTCATCTATGTTGAAAATGTAAGTATCCTCACTGTGACATTGGAACTCTTGTCATGGTTAGGCATGGGCGTTGATCACATTCGGTCTTAATAGGAGGATCAAATTCAATGCTTAGCTTCAATCATATCTTGAATCTTGTTCTTGAGCCCACAATCATCGTGTTATGTCGGGCTATTGGAATGGTAAGCACACTTAGCATTAGGATTATCTCGGAGAGGAAGTGTTGATATTTTGAGGAGGATCCCTCGGTTATCACTCTGCTTTCAACATGTGTTGCAAGGCTTGCGATAATGGCATGTTGATCTTCGTGTCTTCGTGGCGCGTTACGGCTCAGCGTTGTCTCGGAGGTTGTCTTGATGTAGGATTGGAGATCCAATGCCCACAGTTGAGCACGGTCGGTCTTGGCTCGGCTTTTCGACCATACACAACATTAGTTTCTTTCTTACCACCAAAAGATCTCTTGCGACATTTGAAGATGACTCTATCTAAATCTTTCCACTCTTGATACCGACTTCAATCGCTCTCCAGTCAATATCAACTCGGTGAATCCGTGGAAGAGTTTCAATCGGATGATTGAAGAATGGGCGGTCGGTGTTCCATAAACATATCAACCAACTCCTATTGGACAAGGGTGGTGAACTCTGCACGCTAAATCTCTCCATTTCGAGCATACTCCTTGAACTTCTCATCACGACCCATAGACATGCTTTTGTAGTTGCATGCGGTGGGTGTCAATCGACATTGTACTCATATTGCTTGTAGAAAGCATCGCTAAGTTACTCCAGTGCGGATCGGTCACTCTCAGATGATAATACCATTCCAATTGAGTTAGGACAAACTCTCTTGAAAATAGTGCATCCTGACTTTGTCATCGGTGTGGGGGTTGATCTTGAACATAGGACTTCAAATGCGACGGACAAGACATGCCATCATACTTGGCAAAAGTTGGAACTTTGAACTTGGGAGGAATCACCACACGAGGACAAGACTCGGATCATCAAAATTCAGCCGGACATCTTGGTTTTCCACGACATTGAGACGGTCTTCAAGTTGCTTGTACTTGTCATCTTCATCGATCTGGCTATAGTCGAGCGATCCTCTCCCTCTTTCTCGGGCTCATCTTGGTCATCTTCATTACCCTTGACACTCCCTCATTCTTGACACTTCCTTGAGAGCTCTATCCGACTAACCCTTTAGGACCACCTTTGTAGCGTCGCCCATGTTGAGAGACAACAACCTTCTTCTTTCATTGATGAGCTTCTTGGATCTTCTTGGCCTTGGACCAAGCTAGTGAACATCTATTGGGCCCGAGCATTACGAGCCTAGAGATCTTTGATGATTGTTCAAGAGCCATTTACGCTAAAATAAATAGCGAGCAAATGAAAACCAATCTTCAATGTACACCGTGATGCAATGTTATGCTATGATATCGATGTTTATGCAAATGCAATGCAATGTTTTCAAGGACCTTAGAGATTTAAATTTGTTAAACAAGCAATGAACAAACATTTATTAGTTCTCTTTTTATTATTTTCTTTTTAAGTACAAAAGATAGTTCAAATAATAAAGAAAACATATAAATCCTAAAGCTCTAAGTCTCCATGGGCGCTTCCTCTTGGTGCCGAGGTAGGCGTTGATGTTTCGCTCTTCATGAAGTAGCTTGGTCAACTCTAGCACTTTCTTCTTGCATAACATGAGCTTCAAAGGTATCCCTTTCTTCTTTAAGTTGAATCAAGATCTCTTCAAGTCTTCAAAATCGGTAGGCATGTCGGGATGGAGAGCGATTAAGTTCGTCACCTATAGCAGCAGTTCCATAATTCTTGGTAAAGCAGTGAATGGCATCATGAGGTTTTGAGCTCGAGCTCGCACCCATTTGAGGTAAGGTTCCCAAGGAATGGAGTTACGGTGCCCCAAAGTCTTGGTATCGATCTTCTTTACCATGCCCAGTGTATGAACCTTAAATCGGTAATTCGGAGATCGTGGTTGTAGTCGAACACAATATCTTGGAGAAGCATATCATGTGGACCATCTCTTGAGAAAAACCAATGGCGTAGAGCTAGAGAAGGGTTGTAAAATACCTCCCCTTATACCAAGAGTGGTACATTAGGGAATTCTCCACAACGCTCAATGAATGTGAAGTCCTTTTGAGAGAAAAGACTCCAACGGATATCGAATGAGAGAGTGACATTAGTCTTTGAGACCACTTCAATCTTTGTTCGATCTTCAAAGCGATGGAGGAAGGTGCAAAATAAACCACACAGAAAGTAGCGGTATACACACATGAGAGTTCCTTGTCTTTTTGATGCAGAGTGTGGAAGAATGTAGAATATCTCCAAGTAAAGTAGGCACGGATTGCGGTAAGAGACAACTTGATGGCGTTGACATCTATGAATTGATCCGAGTTAGGAATAGAACCAAACCATAGATTAGCAAGGCTACAATATCTTCAAATGCATGGAAACTCATAACTTTGAGGAATTCTCGGGCTTTCTTAATTAAGAACTTGGCAAGTAAACCCTTAACTCCACTTCTAGTTTCCCAATTGGCTTCAATGTCGGCGCTTTAGATGTAAGGGATCACGATGTCTTCGTATTAGGAACCTTTTCTAAACCGTGAATGGCATTTGGTCAAGAATAGGTATCCCAAGTAGCTTAGAACTCTTCAAGGTAGGAACTAGCGATAATGCGGAATGTAAAGCAATGGTGTTTGGATCAAAGAGCTGGAATAGGACATGCATCATATCTTCTTCAAAACGGAGATAACCAAGTCAAGAGATAACCATGTCTTTTGATGGCGGGCATGGTTGGGAATTTGAAACCAATTCTTTGGTGAGAAGGTATACCCATGAAGTTGATTCGGATAGTCTTTCTAGAAGCCATAATCCTACAAAACAAAGCAAAGATAAATCCTAGGTCCTTGAAATAGTTAGAAATGATATGCAATGCGATGATGTCATGATGTCATGTTTAGCACACACAAACAATTCACACAATGAGCCTAGGTTTAAGGCTTGCAAGAGGTATAGGTGATTACCCACCAAAAGTTTGAGTTGGTTCATCACGTCCTATAATAATAACAGGTTCTAGGAATCTCACATCATTGATCTTTCTCGTGGCGTTTATTTCAATACGACTACCAAGTGGTCGATCAAAATATCCCAAAGTCGATCTCAATGGCGTAGCATCGGTATCAACCAACCTTAGTCGACCATCTCTCACTACCTTAAATGGCCAAGATGGGTCAATTAAGGTTCTAAAAGTTTAGTTAGTGCTTGATGACACCACGAAGCCAAATACTATCCTCAACTTGGGAATGAAGAGTATCGGGACATCCAAAGTGTCACACTAACGTAGCCATCATGTTGACCGTTTTGATATCGTCTAGCGGTCGCGATGATTTATTGCTACTTACCTAAAGGAAACCGGATCCGGTGTAGGATCCCCAAAATATAATACCCAAGCAACCCTTAAGATAAAGCATACAAATCAAGCGAGCAATAAAGATGATCTAGAAATCCCTAAGGCATTCTCTCTTTTAGGGTGTCCCCAGTCGCCGATTCGTAACACGGTGAAGCCGACTTTGTAGGTTTTTGTACGCAAATATGCGGATAGCAAGAGTCGCCACCGACTTTTCTTTTATCCATTAAGGGAAGGTGAAAAGACGAGGAAAAGACCCGTTAGATTACGAGTAAGGGAGAAGGTTATGAAAAGGGAGGTATTAGCACCCCTTTCCATCCGTAGTTATCTGGGCTCTTAGTTGCTCTTAGATCACTTTAAAATTGTGCTTTACATGTGTTTGAAAAATGTTTTGAAAAGGCATTTCGCTTTGACTTTGTAATGATTCATGTAGGAATGTATACAAAGTGTTTGGAAATGTTTTGTTTTGAAAAAGTTTGAACTTTGACAAAAGTGTGAGGTGTGAAAAGTATTTTGATAGAGCAAGCAACTAAAAGTCTTATTACCTACTCGAATTGGTCGTTTCATGTTATTTACTTTCCTTTAGAATAGTTATCCATACCATTAGTTGGTAGGTAACCTATTCGTTGGATGTAAGAGGGACATTCGAAGGGACGGATGGTCATAGAAAGCAACTTGTAGGAAGTATCCTAGCACATTCGAAGGGACTATCATCATTTTAGTGGCGACAATCGAGTCAAGATCATGTATTCGTGGCGACATCGTGGGTCTATGATCTTTGTATCGAAGGGACTATGATGATTTGTTTTGAAGGCAGCGGTGCTAGAATACCTCGTTCGAGGACATGACCATTTGGATTCGTAAAGGCGAGAGAGAATTACCCTAAGGGTGCATGTGTGAAAAGTGTGTTGATTTGAGATTCATGTTTATCTTGAAAATTAGAGTGAGCTATGTTCAATTTTATCTTGCCATACCGCCTAATTACTAGCGGTTTATAGGGTGCGGAAATTAAAATGCGAAAAGTAAATGCGGAAAGATAAATCCTACGCTATTACATGGCTTTGGGGCAGATACATAATTGAAAAGTGCGGAAAATAAAAGCCCTAATTAAACTATTACATCCCATAAGCAATTACATAATTGGAAAAAGAAAGCGATAAAAGAAATCGTCCAAAGCGGAATAACTGTGAAAAGATGAGAAATCGGAAAATAGGAAATCGAATAAGAGGAAAATGTTAGAAAAATAATAATTTTTGAATGAGAAAAATATTTCATGCAAGAAATAACATTAATATGCTAAAATAATTTTTGGGATTTTTGGAGTTAATTTAATAATTAAAAATCAATTAAAAGTGATTTAAATGATAAATTAACAATTAAATTAAATATGCATGCAAAAATAATATTTTAATTTTATAAATTAAATAAACATTTTAAAATAATAAAAGAAAAATATTTTTGGTGTTTTAAATGCATGATAAAAATATTTAAAGTTAAATTAAAATGCAAAAAATATTAAATAGAAAATATGAAAATATAAAGAAATATGTTAGTTTGTAAATGAAGCAAAAAAATTGGTCCTTGCGGAATCGAACAGTGCCTTGCCTTCCACAACCGCCTTGACCATACGAACAGGCGTGCACCGTGTTTAAAACGGAACGAATGGTGTAGCGGGTGTCACTCCATGATTGCCCGAATCACGTGCCAGAACTTCATCGTTCTCATTTGAATTAGAATTTTCGTCGGCCTCGGTCTTGACGCTATAGTCCACAATTCTAAAAATCTCATACACATAATATAAATGAATTGTGAGTACATGAATCGATTGGAAATCACATTCTAAACACAATGGTAATGGTCTTTTGGTCCAATTTAGATTTAAGGAAGCCTAATTCGGTTCAAAAACCCTAACAATGGCGTATTTCGATTCGAATGAAAACCTAATTGATTGTCGAGATAGCTTGCAAACTTTGTTCTAAACACAAAACAATCATCAAAACACATTAATAATGCATGATAAACAGAATTCGATTTTTGAAAAAAGTAAGAACAAACCAAATCGTGATTTCTCAATTCTTGATGTTTTTGGACAATGTAAAGGCGGATCAATTCGAGGAGATGTCAAGGAAAGTGTTTGATGCTTGGAATCAATTGAATCGAGCTAAAGCGTGGTGCAAGTTGCTTGAGAGGCACGGTTTTTTTGAGCTAGGTTAGGGTTTCTCCAAGCAATTTTTCTGTTCTAATTCATGTGCTATGCCTTGTATATTTATATTGGATGGAATTAGAGCTGATTTGGGGAAGAAATAATTATCAATCAATGCAAAACATATTTGATTTTGTACAAGATCAAATCTTATCTTTTTTGATCAATTTTCATCAATTTCTTGCCAATTCAAATCAAATTTCGAAATTTGCCAGCTTTCTTGGGTTTCTTGGATCTCAAGGAAGAGAGAAAAATCAATTTTGCAATTAATTTTGATTTTATACCTTATTTTTGAATTTAATTTGTATTTAAATGAATAAAATCCAAATTAAATAGAAAAATAAAATAAAAAATCGTGGCATTGGGCTTGGATGTTCCAAATTGTATGAGGAACAAGTTTGGATGAAGAAAAA
Organism: Vicia sativa; assembly: GCA_021764765.1. Taxonomy (NCBI): domain Eukaryota; kingdom Viridiplantae; phylum Streptophyta; class Magnoliopsida; order Fabales; family Fabaceae; genus Vicia; species Vicia sativa. Next base: position 68,133,739 of record CM038796.1, on the reverse strand, counting down.
CTAGGCCCATTTGCAATTTTTATTTATTTTACAAGTATCTCTCTTTGTGCACTTCTTCAAAATTGCCCAACTTGTGAATAGTGTATCTTGCTCAATTTTCCATATTTTTGAGTGTTCTTGGACTTTTTGAAAAGCTCTAAGAGTCCTCTAACCAACCTCTTTGGTTTCATCTCAATTGGAGTTTCCATGCTCAATATATCTTCAAAAAAAAAGTTGACTTTTTGTTGACTTTGAAAAGGACTGTAATGTTTTGATCCATTCCTTCAAATGAAGCATTTTTGAACATTCTTGTGAGACATGAAGTTGTAGAAATTGAATTTCCTTCAAAACAAGAGGTGGTGGAAAAATTTAGAAAGTATGAAGAAGTTATGCTCGGTCAAAGTTTAGTTGACTTTTCTTTGAGAAACCCTAATTTAGAAAGTTTGACTTTTGAGCAAATCTTGAGTTTTCTTGATGAATCATGATCAACCCTTGATCAAATGATGAATGTAACTTCAAAATGAGGATGTTGACCAAAAATTATGAAGTTTGTTGTATGTTGACCACGATTGACTTTTTGCCAATGATTTTCAACCATCGAGCAATTGTTTGAGGAAACTTGACTTGAGGCTTGAAACTTGACATGGTGAATCTTTGAAGCATATGAGGAGGCATGAAGGCCATTGGAGATGTTGGAAGTCCATCTTGATCGAGAATTGCCAAACCTAGCTTGGGTTGATTGTCTAGGAGAGGGTTTGTCGATCAACCCTTGAGGAATCCTTGAGCATGGTGTATGAAATGTCTTGAGAAGATGGAGGGCAAATTTTGGGGTATGACAAGAAGTCAATATTGTGTATGGTCAAAGAGCGTGACAAAGCGATCACACTTTCGATGTAGGGGCGTCGTGATCTTCAACCCCACCGGCACAACCTCAGCGAGACAACAGCGTAGCAGAGCACCACAAATATAGTTTACGAAGACCAACATACGTTGTCTCAAGCATTGCAACACATGTTGAAACACAATGATTACTTTGAGGGGTCCTCCTCAACATCAATACTTCGTCTCAAATTACAATCCTAATGCGAGTGTGTATACCACTCCAACATCCAGGGGCGACACCAACAATTGTTGGTCTCACGAAGAAAAGATTCAAGACATGGTTGAAGCAAGGAAGTTGAATTGACCCTCCGTCGAAACTCGAATGTGATCAATGCACCAATGCGACCATGGTAAAAGTTCCAATGCTATTGACGATGACTCCTATGTTTATGATGTGGACAAGTTGACTATTCCTCGATGATTGTCAAGAAAGATTTGCTACAAGCGGTGTATTTCAGGATGCCACGATGGTATCGTTGGTGTGCACTGAATCGACGGATGTGCTTGGTTGAAAAGGCATATTCAGCGTATGATGGAGAACAAGTGCTATTTCTAAAACCACCATCTGTGGAGAATCTGTGCAAAGACACTTCTAAGAATCTGAAGATCGAAGACGTAAGCGAAGACGTACCAGAAGTATGGGATACCTTGGGACAGCCAAGTGGAAAGTTTGATTTCATGGTGAAATATACCGCTCCCGAAATTTACAAGATTCCAATCAAAGACATCAAGGTAAGCGGATGGGGAGTAGATTACCCAGAAGACTATCTTGATGTGAACACAATAAGGATCACCTCTGCCGATAGCGCCTAGGTGGCACCTCTCATTATTACCTCTCCCAGACCAATTCCATATTCCTCTGACAAAGCTATAACTTAGAATTATGGAGCCGAAGTGTACTATCATGGCGTCAAGCAAGAACCTTTGACCATTGAAGACATTGCAGTTGAAGCTACCAATCCTAACATCGGAAACATCACCGAATCAAGCAAGGTAACCAGAACCGGAAGAGTATTTTCTCCAGAGATCTCTCCTCCAAAGGACACCGCTACACTAATTTGCATTCCTTCTATCAAACCAGTTCCCGAAGCAAGAGGGAAAGAACCAGTGACTCATCCTGCTCAGACAGAAGTACCAAAGGAAGTTGCTGAGGATACCTCCAAGCAAGAAATGGAGGAAATTCTGAAGATCATCAAGAAGAGCGACTACAATGTTGTGGAACAGTTGGGATAAACTTTGTCCAAGATATCAATGCTAGCTCTACAATTATGCTATGAGGCTCATGCTAAAGCCTTAGTAAAGATTAGAAGAATGCTCATATACATAGGCACTACTGGCGATCAATTCGAAGGTTATATTGCTAGCCTAACCGTCAACAATGGTTTAGGTTTCTCGATCTTGATTTAACTCTTGGGAAGGAATCACAACAAAGCCTTGCACACTCCATTGAATGCAAGGGCACTACATTGTCCCACGTCTTGGTGGATCGGTTACCTCTACGAATGTTTTCGAAGAGCACTCTCGACCGACTTAATGTTGAAGAAGTGGTCATGAAGCCATGACATAATTGTAAGAGCTTTTGATGGTTCGAAAACGATTACTTAGAAACTCATCCCGCGATTAAAGTCGGTTCCCAGACTTTTGACTCTACTTTCTTTATCATGGGCATTCGTCTAGCTTATTCTTGCCTACTCGGACGCCCTTGGATACATGGGGCAGGTGCTGTCACCTCTACCCTACATCAAAGTTGAAGTACCAGTGAAGGGAAGATTGTTACTGATATCACGGTGAAGAAGAATATGGTAATCCATCTATCATTCGATACTTGAAATGGAAGGTGAATTTTTGAAACTCCTGTCAAGCTTTAGAAATTCCATGAGTCATACTGTTGACTCTCTCGTCCTCCTGAAGTTACTAGAGTTCGACCGAAGATGGCTTCAACGAAAGACACCAAAGCGTGGTTAAAGAAGATGGTTGTACTATTTGGGGCAACTCCCCGATTTTCCATTCAAATCTGACAAGACAGGTTTAGGCTTCACTATCAAAGGTTAGAAGATGATACGCCACAAATGTGCTGGAAAACTTCCTTTCCACATCAACAAAAGCGGAGTCCATGCTATAGAAGACGACGACGGCGACTTCGACATCAACAATTGGATCTTCCCAACTCCAGACGACAGACTCAATAATTGGAAGACTGAAGATGTCAGACCAATCTCCTTTAGACAGTAGTAATTGTTTTTTCTGTTATACTTTTCTCTTTTTACGCTTTGAACAATAAACTTTAAAGCCTAGTGCCTTGCCCGGGTGTCATACCCCAAAATTTTCCCTCCATCTACTCAAGAGATTTCATACATCTATGCTCAAGGATTCCTCAAGAGTTGATCAGACAAACTCTCTCCTAGACAATCAACCCAAACTAGGGTTTGGTATCTCTCAAGTCAAGATGAACTTCCAACATCTCCAATGGTCTTCGTGCCTCCTCATATGCTTCAAAGATTCTCCATGTCAAGTTTCAAGCCTCACAAGTCAAGTTTCCTCAGACAATTGCTCAGATGGTTGAAAATCAGTTGTATTGGACAAAAAGTCAACTGTGGTCAACATACAGTCAAACTTCATAATTTTTGGTCAACATCCTCATTTTGAAGTTACATTCATCATTTGATCAAGGGTTGATCATGATTCATCAAGAAAACTCAAGATTTGCTCAAAAGTCAAACTTTCTAAATTAGGGTTTCTAGGTGAAAAGTTAAGCGAACTTTGATGATCATAACTTTCTCATACTTTCTCAAATTTTTCCACCACCTCTTGTTTTGAAGGAAATTCAATTCTCTACAACTTCATGTCTCACAAGAATGTCCAAAAATTCTTCATTTGAGAGGTATAGCTCAAAACATTCTGAGTCATTTTCAAAGTCAACAAAAGTCAACTTTTGCTTTGAAGATATATTGAGCATGGTAACTCAATTGAGATGAGACCAAAAGGGTTGGTTATAGGACTCTTAGAGCTTTCCAAAAAGTCAAGAACACTCAAAAATGTGGAAAATTGAGCAAGATACACCATTCACAAGTTGGGCAATTTTGAAAGAATGCACAAAGAGATACTTCTAAAAATCAAAACTTTGCAAATGGGCCTACTTTTCTTCATCCTAACTTATTCCTCATGCAATTAGGAATATCCAAGCCCAATGCCACGAATTTTTATTTTATTTTCCTATTTAATTTGGAATTTATTCATTTAAATACAAATTAAATTGAAAAATAAAGTATAAAATCCAAATTAATTGCAAATTTGATTTTTATTTCTTCTTTGTGATCCAATCAATCCATTAAAAGCCAGCAAATTCGAAATTGGATCAATATGGGAAGATTAGATTGAAAATTGACCAAAGTTTGAAGATTTGATTTTTTGCAAAAAATCAAATTTGATTATCATTGATTATTGATCAATTCTTTCCCAAAACAATGCCAAATCCTTCCAGTACTTATACTTGATGCATACCAATTGCAAGAAACGGAAAATTGCTCCAGAAACCCTAACCTAAAAGCCAAAAAACCGTGTTCTTGAAGCTACTAGCAATCCTACTTCCAGCCGTTCTCAAGCAATTTTGAGGATTCCATTGCATTCCTTGAGGTCTCTAGAGTCGATCCAGACTCTTACATCATTCAAAACCATCCAGAAACAAGAAATTCGAAATCGGTTTGCTCACACTTTTTTCAAATTCGGATTCCTTCATTCATGCATTATTAACTTCGATTTGTTGTTATTTTGTGTTTAGTGATGTGTTTGCAAGCTTTACGGCAAGCCAATTGAATTTCCATGGCACAGATCGTGTTACACCATAGCTAGGGTTTGAGCTCGATTTAGGGCTTTGCTTAAATGGAAAAATTGGACCTCAAGACCCGATACCATTGCATTCGAATGATGTTTCCAATCGAACCATGCCCTTAGAATTCATTTATATTATGTATCTTGGATTTTTGATGTTTGCGGGGACTTAGCGTCGAGCAATGGCCGGCTTGGATTTTCAAATATTTGAATCGGAGAAGCGATCGTTGGCGCGAGAGGAGGCGGTGGGAGGCGGCGTGTGAAAACCCACTCAGGATCTCAAATGTGAAGCACACATGGCGTAGTGGTAAAGGCGTGCATTGTTGGTAGATGCTCTCATATGTCTCCAGTTCGATCCCTGGCCATGACATTTCTTTTACAAGTTTGCATAACCTCATATTTTCTATTTTTCTATTTTATTTAATATTTTGCATCTATTTTAATTTCTTTTCATAATTTTTATTCTGCATTAAAAAATTACCAAAAAATATTTTCTTTTCACATTTATATTCTGAAAATCTTTATTTAATTTAATAAATTAAAAAATACATTTTTGCATGCATATTTATTTTTATTTGTAATTTTGCATTTAAATCATTGTAAATTCATTTTTAATTACTAAAATGCATTTAAAAAATCCCAAAAAATTATTTTAGCATGTTTGCATTATTTCCAGCATGTCATATTTTTTTCCAATTTTAAATTTACATTTTTTCTAACATTTTTTCTCTTGTTCGATTCATATCGTATTTTCCGATTTCTCATTCTTTCACAGGTTGTTCGATTCGAACGATTCTTCCGTTTTCATTTATTTTCCAATAATGTAACTGTATATGGGATGTAATAGTTTAATTTAGGATTTTATTTTCCGCATTTTAAAGTATGTATACGAAAGCCATGTAATAGCGTAGGATTTACCTTTCCACTTTACATATTAATTTCCGCACCCTATAAATTGCTAGTAACTAGGCGTGTATGGCAAGATAAAATGGACATAGCTCACTCTAATCTTCAAGATAAAATATCTGAATTTGACACATACCTTTAGGGTAATTCTCTCTCGTTGCCTTTCGAATTCACAATGGTCATGTCCCTCGAGCGTAGAGGTATTCTAGCACCGTTGCCTTCAAAACAAATCATCATAGTCCCTTGACACAAAGATCATAGACCCACGATGTAGCCTCCGAATACATGATCTTGACCCTCGATTGTCGCCTACGAAAAATGATGATAGTCCCTTGAATGTGCTAGGATACTTCCTACAAGTTGCTTTCTATGACCATCCGATGTCCCTTCGAATGTCCGCTTACATCCAGCGAATGGAGCTACCTACTAACTAATGGTATGGCTAGCGCTATTCTAAAGGAACTTAAAGTACAAAAGCGACCAATTCGAGGTGGGTAAATAAGTCTTTTAGTTGCTTGCTCTAAATCAAATGCTTTTCACACCACACACTTTTTGAAGTTCAAATTCTTTTCAAAACAAAAACATTTCCGACACTTTGTATACACTCCTACATGAGTCATTACAAAGTCAAAGCGAAATGCCTCTTTCAAAACATTTTTGTCAAACACAGAGAAAGCAATTTTAAAAAGTGATCTAGAGCAACTAAGAGCCGTAGATAACTACGGATGGAAAGGGTGCTAATACCTTCCCTTTTCATAACCATTCTCCCGAACTCGAGAATCTAACGAAGGTCTTTTACATTACTTTTACCTTCCCTTAATTGGATAAAAATAAAAGTCGGTTGCGACTCTTGCTATCCGCATATTTGGATACAAAATCCTACAAAGTCGAGTTCACCGTATCCGCAGGCTGGCGACTCATGAGGAATCACCCTAAAGAGAATTGCCTTAGGGTTTCTAGATCATTTCTTTTTTGTTTGACTTGTATGCTTTATCTTTAAGGGTTGCTTGGGTATTATATTGTTGGGGATCCTACACGGATCGGGTTTCCTTTTAGGTAAGTAGCATTAGATCATCGCGACCGCTAGGCGTATAACTAAGCGGTCAACATGATGGCTACGTTAGCGTGACACTTTGGTTGTCCGATACTCTTCATTCCCAAGTTGAAGATAGTATTTGGCTTCGCGTGGTGTCATCAGCGCTAACTAAACTTTTAGAACCTTAATTGACCCATCTTGGCCATTAGAAGGTAGTGAGATGGCGGCTTTGGTGTGAACCGAGGTTGGTTGATACTCGATGCTACGCTCATTGAGATTAGACTTTTGGGACATTTTCGATCGACCACTTGGCCGTCGTATTGAAATAAGCGCCTACGAGAAAGATCTATGATGTGAGATTCCTAGAACCCGGTTACTATTATAGGACAGGATGAACCAACTCAAACTTTTGGTGGGGTAATCACCTATACCTCATGCAAGCCTTAAACCTAGGCTCATTGTGTGAATTGTTTGTGTGTGCTAAACATGACATCATGACATCATTTGCATTGCATATCATTTCTAACTATTTCAAGGACCTAAGGATTTATCTTTGCTCTGTTTTGTAGGGATTATGGCTTCTAGAAAGACTATCAGAATCAATTTCATGGGTATCCTTCTCACTTTGGTTTGAAATTCCCGATCATGCTCGAGTTCATCAAAAGACATGGTTATCTACTTGATTTGGTTATCTCGGTTTTGAAGAAGATATGATGCATGTCCTATTCGGTTCTTGATCCGAAACACCATTGCTTTACATTCCAGTTATCGGTTGGTTTCTACCTTAGAAGAGTTCTCTAAGCTACTTGGGATACCTATTCTTGATCAAATGCCATTCACGGTCTAGAAAAGGTTCCTAAGTACGAAGACATTGCATCGACCTTACATCTTAAGCGCTCGGACATTGAAGCCAATTGGGAAACTAGAAGTGGAGTTAAGGGTTTACTTTCAAGTTCCTAATTAAGAAAGAGAATTCCTCAAAGTTATGAGTTTCCATGCATTTGAAGATATTGTGGCCTTGCTAATTTATGGTTTGGTTCTATTTCTAACTCGGATCAATTCATAGATATCAATGCCATCAAGTTGTTCCTTACCAATCCGGTGCCTACTTTACTTGGAGATATTCTACATTCTCTCCACACTCGTACTACTAGCGACAAGGAACTCTCATGTGTTGTATACCGTTACTTTCTAGGTGGTTTATTTCGCACCTTCCTCCATCGAGTTTGAAGAATGAACAAAGGTTGAGATGGTCTCAAAGGTTGATGTCACTCTCTCATTCGGATATCCGTTGGAGCCTTTTCTCTCAAAGGACTTCACATTCATTGAGTTGTGGAGAATTCCTAATGTACCACTCCTTGGTATAAGGGAGGTATTACTGACCCTTCCTTAGCTTTACGTCGGTTTGGTTTTGCCGAAGAGATGGTCCACATGCTTCTCCAAATATTGTGTTCGATTACATTCATGATCTCGAATTACAAGCGAAGGTTTATACGCTTGGGGCATGATAAAGAAGGCGATACAAGACTTTGGGGCACCGAACTCCATTCCTTGGGAACCTTACCTCAAATGGGTGCGAGCTCGAGCTCAAAACCTCATGATGCCATTCACGCTGTTCTACCGGTAATTATGGAACTGTTGCTATAGGTGGCGTACCTATCTTGTTCTCCATCACGACATGCCTCTCGATTTTGAAGACTTGAAGAGATCTGGATTCACTCAAGAAGAGAGGATACCTTTGAAGCTCAATGCTATGGCGAGAAGAAAGTGTTAGAGTTGACAAAGCTACTTCATGAGGAGAAGCATCAATGCCTACATCGGCACCAAGAGGCGCCCATGGGAGACTTAGAGGTTTAGGATGTTTATGTTTTCTTTTATTGTTTTGAACTATCTCTTGTACTTAAAAAGAAAAAAGAATAATAAGAAGAGTACTAATAAATGTTTGCTCGTTGTTTGTTTAACAAATTTAAATCTCTTAGGTCCTTGAAAACATTGCATTGCATTCGCATAAACATTGCATATCATAGCATAACATCGCATCACAGGTACATTGAAGATTGGTTTTCTCATTTGCTCGCTATTTATTTTAGCAGAAATGGCTCTTGAACAGTCCGTCAAAGATCTCCAAGCTCAGAATGCTCGGTTTGAGATGTTCACGGTTTGGTCCAAGGCCAAGAAGATCGAAGAAGCTCATCAACAAGAAGAAGAAGGTTGTTGGTCTCCTCGACATGGGCGGGCGCTACAAAGGTGGTCCTAAGGTGGTCGGCCGTATTGAGCTCTCGAAGGAAGTGTCCATCTGAGAAAGTAACAAGGGTGATGGTGAAGGTCAGGCTGAGCTTGAGAAGAACTATGATGATGGCCAATACTCAATGAAGATGACAAGTACAAGCAACTTGAAGATCGTCGAATCTTGTGGAAAACACGAAGATGTCCGGGCTGAATTTTGATGATCGAGTCTAGTCCCTAGTGTTGTGATTCCTCCCAAGTTCAAAGTTCCAACTTTTGCTAAGTATGGCATGTCTTGCCCTAAATTGCATTTGAAGTCTTATGTTCGAAGATCAATCCCACCTTGATGGAGAAAGTTGTGGATGCACTATTTTCAAGAGTTTGTCGGAACCGGTTGGAATGGTACTATCGGCTAGAGAATGACCGTATCCGTACTTGGGTGATTTGGCTGATGCTTTCTGACAGTATAGTACAATCTTGAATTGACACCCACTCGCATGCAATTCTGAGCATGTCTATGGGTCGTGATGAGAAGTTCAAGGAGTATGCTCGAGTGGAGATTTAGCGGTGAGTTCAACCATCCTTGTCCAATAGGGAGTTGGTTGATATGTTTATGGGGACAACGGCAGGCCCTTTCTTCAATCATTTGATTGGAAACTCTTCATGGATTCACCGGTGATATTAATGACGGCGTATCGGGCGGTATCAAGAGGAAGATTCGAGATAGAGTCATCTTCAAATCTTTGCGAAGAAATCTTTTGGTGGTAAGAAAAGCCAATCTTGTATGGTCGAAAAGCCGAGCCAAGACCGACCGTGCTCAATCTGTGGGCGGTTGTGATCTCAATCCTACATCGGCACAACCTCGGTGAGACAGCGTAACGAGCAGCGCCACGAAGGTTCTGATCAACATGCCTTTGTCATAAGCCTTGCAACACATGTTGAAAGCGGTGATTACTTTGAGGATCCTCCTCGAATGTCAACACTTCCTCTCAGTACAATCCTAATGCTAAGTGTGCTTACCATTCCAATAGCCAGGACACGATCTTGATGATTGTTGGGCTCTGAAGAACAAAATTCAAGATATGATTGAATCTAAGCAGATTGAGTTTGACCCTCCTGTTGAGACCCCGAATGTGATCAACGCTCCTATGACTAACCATGACAAGAGTTCCAATGCTGTTGGCGACGATACTTATGTTTTCAACATAGATGACTTGACCATTCCTCGATGGTATTAAGAAGAATTTGTTGCGTGGTTTGTTTGATGGTGAAGAAATCTGATTGAGGCGAATCTTAGCAAATGCACATTTGGAGTCAGATCCGGCAAACTCCTAGGATTCATTGTCAGTTGTAAAGGTATCGAAGTTGACCCTACTAAGGTTAAAGCTATTCAAGAAATTCTAGCTCCCGTGCAGAGGAAGTCGGAGGTTTCTTAGGACGGCGGATTACATTGCGGTTGTTGCACATCTAACTTCTACTTGTGAACCGATTTTCAAATTCTTGAAGAAGATCAAGTAGTAAAATGGAGCAGCGATTTCAGACAACTTTTGACAAAATCAAGGAGTACCTACAAGCACCTCTTATCCTGATGCCACCAGTCAAAGGAAGACCTCTCATCATGTACTTAACAGTATTAGAGAATTTAATGGGGTGTGTGTTGGGGAAACATGACAAGTCTGGTCGAAAAGAGTATGCGATATACTACCTTAGCAAAAAGTTTACCGATTGTGAAACAAGATACTCACAGCTCGAGAAAACTTGCAGTGCTTTAGCTTGGGCTGCTCGCCGACTAAGACAGTATATGTTGACTCACACTACCTTTATTGATCTCTAAGATGGATCCGATAAAATACATATTAGAAACTCTTTTCGGAAGAATAACAAGATAATAGTGACATATAAGGATTGGCAAGAGATGTTGCCATTTTCTCTCCACGATTATCGCACTTCAGTACGAACATCTACAGGGGCAACCCCTTTCTCTCTCGTATTTGGTATGGAACCAGTTCTACCTATCGAGGTTCAGATACCCTCACTCAGAGTACTAAGGGCGAGAGTTGAAGCGAAGACGAATGGGTCCAAACTCGACTTGACTAGATCAACCTGATTGATGAAAAATGACTCACAGCCATCTACCATGGACAGATATATCAGAAATAAATAATCAAAGCCTTCAATAAGAAATTCAAGCACCGAACGTACCAGGTTGGAGATCTAGTAGTCAAGCGCATCATCGTACCACAAGGTGATCCCAGGGAAAAATGGACTCCCACCTATGAGGGACCATTTGTAGTCAAGAATATATTTTTCGGCGGAGCCATGATACTGAGCACTATGGATGGAGAATACTTCCCACACCCAGTGAACACAGACATAGTCAAAAAATATTACGCATAAACGAGACCCGCTAGGTCGACTTGCCTAGGAAAAATTAAGGGCGTCCTGGCGAACCAAAAGGGTTCGGGCAAAGTTAGGGACATATATAAAAACATGTACACCCGGTAAGTCGAAAACCTACAAAGGCGACTTGGGCAAAAAAGGGTGTCCCGATAGACTAAAAACCAGAAATGGAGGTCTAGGAAGAAGTTAGGTATTAAAGCGTACGACTATGCCTCGTCAAGGTCATCTACTTACAGACTACGCTACTACCAAGCTTCAAATGGCGCAGATCAGTTCAATCACCTTCTTCTAGCAATAAGGAGATGAGATAGTCAAAGATATATTTGTCATCTACTTACAGACTACGCTAGTAGAGTTGAAACCCGACGAGATTGTTTCCACATATCTTTCACTATTTTCCAAATGTTTCCGACAATATCCTCTTACTAGGATATTTGTCTCTTTAATACCTGCTTGTCTATAGGCCCCTTTTCAAAATTAGTACAGTTCCCCTTTTCTAGTTTCAAACTTTTTACTTTTATCTACTTTGTTTGCATAAGCCCAATAATTACTTTGAATGATTATATGCATTTGGCAATAAATATATATTCACAAATATACAAAAAGCAAACAGATACAATAATTACTATAGGCTCTAGGAGTTGAGATGTAAAGTAAAGTAACCAACACATCCCATAGAGTCATTTTCACAAGGTATATTCCACAAGAATAATATCCACATCCCAGCCATCGCTCCTCAGCGAAGATTTCCCAACAAGACTACTACTCTATCATCTTCTTTCAAGTGTCCAACATTTTTACTCATCACGCTAGTCCACAGCGATCCTCTTAACTTCATCACATTGGTCCCCAAACGGTGATCCTATCAACATTATCACGTTGGTCCCGGCGGTGATCCTATCAACATCATCACATTAGTCCCTGAGCAGTGATCCTATTAACTTCATCATATTAGTCCTAGAGCAATGTGTCATACCCCAAAATTTGCCCTCCTACTTCTCAAGACATTTCATACATCCATGCTCAAGGATTTCACAAGGTTTGACCAGACAAACCCTCTCCTATGCAATCAACCCAAACTAGTGTTTGGAAATTCTCAGATCAAGGTGGTTCCCAACATCTCCAATGGTAATCATGCCTCATCATATGCTTCAAAGAATCTCCATGTCAAGTTTCAAGCCTTACAAGTCAAGTTTCCTCAGACGGTTGAAAATCAGTTGTATTGGACAAAAAGTCAACTGTGGTTAACCTACAGTCAAACTTTATGATTTTTGGTCAACATCCATATCTTGAAGTGACATTCATCATTTGATCAAGGGTTGATCATGATTCATCAAGAAAAAACTCAAGAATTGATCAAAAGTCAAACTTTCCAAATTAGGGTTTTCTAAGGAAAAGTCAACAAAACTTTGACTGAGCATAACTTTCTCATACTTTATCAGAAATTTTCCCAACAAAGCTCATTTTTAAGGAAATTCAATTCTCGACAACTTCATGTCTCACAAGCATGGTCAGAAAATGCTTCATTTGGAAGATATGGATCAAAACATTACAGGTCCTTTTCAAAGTCAACAAAAGTCAACTTTTGTAAAGTGTTATTGAGCATGGAAACTCAATTGAGATGAAATAAAGAGGTTGTTTAGAGGACATCTAGAGCTTTCAAAAGTCCAATAACACCCAAAAATGTTAAAAATTTAGCAAGATACACCTTGCACAAGTTGGGCATTTTTGAAGAGGTGCCTGAAAATACTTGTCAAAATCAAAATTTTGTAAATGGGCCTAACTTTTCTTGGTTCAAACTTGTTCCTCAGCTAATTTAGAACCTCCAAGCCCAAGGCCACGAATTTTACCTTTATTTGTCTATTTAATTCGGATTTTAATCATTTAAAAGCCAATAAAATTAAAATAAAAGGGTAGAAAATCAAAATTAAATGCAAATTGGATTTTTCTATCATTCTTGAGGTCCAAGCAAACCTCCCAAGCTGGCAAATTCAAAATTGGCATTGATTGGCAAGAGAATTGATTGAAATTTGATCAAAAAGGCAATATTTGGTTTTATACCAAATCAAATATTTTTTCATTGATTGGCACGTTATTTTCTCTTGATTCTTGACCTAAATCCATCTACTATATATACATGAAGCATTCACATGAACAAAGAACGGAAAAATTGCCTCAAGAACCCTAAATTTTTTTCAAGAAAACTTGTGAAAAAAGCAATTTCGATTTCTATTTTGCAGGCCAATTCAAGGAGTTTTGAGGATTGAACAAGCATCCTCAAGGTCCCAGGAAGCTATTCCAATCATCCCCACGCGTTGAAACACCCATAGTCGGTCCAACCAAGTCACGGTTTGTGCCAACATAACTTGAAATCGAATTCACATATACACTCATGTTTAACGTGTTTTGATTGCATATTTATGTTTCTAATGATTTTCTAAGCTTTTTGCATAGTTTGATTTAAGTTTCAGTGCAAGAATCACAAGATGCCATGGCTAGGGTTCTTGATCTCGTTTTAGGGCTTTTTGAAATAAGCAAAATTGGACAAAACCAGGACTACCATCGTGTTTAGAATGGTGTTTCCAATCGATTCATGTATTCATAATGAATTTATATTGCTTGTATGAGATTTTGTAATTTTGCAGGGGTTGTAGCGTCGAACCAGACCGACGCTACCTGTTTGAAAATTCAAACGAAGAAGACGCAGTTCTTCGGGCGGTTTCTGATTCTCAGAATTCAAATTCGTTTAAAACGATTTTGTTTCATTATGCTAACACCATATGCAGCATGGCTCAGTGGCAAGCAACGCGCGCGTGTATCCTTGAAGACCTGAGTTCGAACCTGGGCTGCCACACTTATTTTTTAACACTTGAAAACTAACACTTTACTATTTTCTTTTAATATTTTCCATTCAATTTAATTAATCTTCAAACAATTTTCTCATGCATTTAAAAATCACCAAAAATATTTTCCTTTTGCATTTTAATCAGAAAAATGTTTATTTAATTTTTGACATTAAAATTAATATTTTTGCATGCATATTTTAATTAATTGTTAATTAACCATTAATTTGACTTTTAATTGCTTTTATTATCTAAATTGATTCAGAAAATTCCCAAAAAATTACTCTATCATCTAATCAGCATCACTAACCTAAAGTATTTTTCCTCATTCAAAAATCTTATTTTTTAATAACCTTTCTCTCTTATGCGAACTTCTTATATTTTCAGATTATTATGTATCTACTTACAGGTTGTAATGGTTTGGATTATTTTTTTCGCATTCTTCTTTCCAAATATTATGTAACTGCTCATGGGATGTAATAGTTTAATTAGGACTTTTACTTTCCGCACTCCTATTATGTAACTGCCCCAAAGCCATGTAATAGCGTGGGACATTTACTTTTCACTTTACTTTCGATTTATTTTCCGCACCCTATAAGCGCTAGTAACTAGGCGTGTATGGCAAGATAAAAACAACACAGATCACCTCTAATTCCAAGACAAATTATCTAAATTCAACACACTCTTTTCACACATGCACCCCCTAGAGTATTCTCTCTCGTTGCCTTTCGAATAAATGGTCAAGTCCCTCGAACGTAGAGGTATCCTAGTATCGTTGCCTACAAACATATCATCATAGTCCCTTCGATACAAAGATCATAGACCCGCGGTGTCGCCTCACGAAAACATGATCTAGCCCCTCGATTGTGGCCTCTGAAAGTGATGATCGTCCCTTGAATGTGCTAGGATACTCCTACAAGTCGCCTTCTATGTCCATCCGATGTCCTTCAATGTCCTTTTACATCTAACGAATAGGGTTACCTACCAACAAATGGTATGGATAACACTATTCTAAAGGAACGTAAAAAACAACAAGCGACCATTACGAGTAGGTAAGACTTTTAGTTGCTTGTTCAATAAAATACTTTTCACACCTCACACTTTTATCAAAGTTCAAACTCTTTTCAAAACAAAAAAGATTTCCGAACACTTCGTATACATTCCTACATGAATCATTACAAAGTCAAAGCGAAATGCCTTTTCAAAACATTTTTGTCAAACACACAGAAAGCACTTTTAAAAATGAGCTAGAAGCAACTAAGAGCCCATAGAAAACTACGGATGGAAAGGGGTGCTAATACCTTCCCTTTTCATAACCTTCTCCCTTACTCAGAATCTAACGAAGGTCTTTTCCTGTTCTTTTCACCTTCCCTTAATTGGATAAAATAAAATTTGGTGGCGACTCTTGCTATCTGCACATTTGTGATAAAAAGCAAAACAAAAATCTCAAAGTCAGTTCACCGTATTACAGAACTGGTGACTCTTCCGGGGAGACACCCTAAAGAGAGAATGCCTTAGGGATTTCTAGATCACTTTTACTGCTTTCTGTTTGACTTGCTTGCTTTATCTTTAACGGTTTCTTAGGTATTATACTTGTGGGGGATCCTACACCCGGATCCAGGTTTCCTTAGGTAAGTAGCAATAGATCGTCGCGACCGTTAGGCGTATACCGAAACGGTCAACATGATGGCTACGTTAGTGTGACACTTTGGATGTCCTAATACTATTCATTTCCAAGTTGAGGATAGTATTTGGCTTCTGCGTGGTGTCATCAGCACTAACTCAACTTTTAGAACCTTAATTGACCCATCTTGGCCATTAGAAGGTAGTGATATGGCCGGCTTTGGTGCAGACTAAGGTTGGCTGATACTCGATGCTACGCTCATTAAGATCAGACTTTTGGGATATTTTCAGTCGACCACTTGGTAGTCGTATTGAAATAAACACCTACGAGAAAGATCAATGATATGAGATTCCTAGAACCCAGTTACTATTATAGGACAGGATGAACCAACTCAAAATTTGGTAGGGTAATCACCTATACCTCATGCAAGCCTTAAACCTAGGGCTATTGTGTGAATTGCTTGTGTTTGCTAAACATGACATCATGACATCATTGCATTGCATATCATATCTAACTATTTCAAGGACCTAGGGATTTATCTTTGCTTTGTTTTGTAGGGATTACGGCTTCTAGAAAGACTATCCGAATCAACTTTATGGGTATACCTTCTCAGCTCAAAGAGTTGGTTTCAGAAATTCTCGATCATGCTCAGTTCATCAAAAGGCATGGTTATCTACTTGACTTGGTTATCTCCGGTTTTGAAGAAGATATGATGCATGTCTATTCATTCTTGATCAAAACACCATTGCTTTACATTCCCAGATTATCAGTTGGTTCCTACCTTGGAAGAGTTCTCTAAGCTACTTGGGGTACCTATTCTTGACCAAATGCCATTCACCGGTTTAGAAAAGGTTCCTAGGTACGAAGACATTGCATCAACATTACATCTAAAGCACTCAGACATTGAAGCCAATTGGGAAACAAGAAGCGGAGTTAAGGGTTTACTTGCTAAGTTCCTGATAAAGAAAGCTCGAGAATTCCTCAAAGCTATGAGTTTCCATGCATTCGAAGACATCTTGGCTTTGCTAATCTATGGTTTGGTTCTATTTCCTAACTCGGATCAGTTCATAGATGTGAACGCCATCAAGATATTCCTTACTCGCAATCCTGTGCCTACCTTACTTGGAGACATCCACCATTCTCTCCACACTCGTACTATCAAAAGACAAGGAACTCTCATGTGTTGCATACCGTTATTTTCTAGGTGGTTTATTTTACACCTTCCTCAATCAGTTTTGAAGAACGAACAAAGGTTGAAGTGGTATCAAAGGCTAATGTCTCCCATTCAGATATCCGTTGGTGCCTTTTCTCTCAAAAGGACTTCACTTTCAATTAGCGTTGTGGAGAATTCCCTAATGTACCACTCCTTGGCATAAGGGGAGTATAAACACAACCCTTCTCTAGCTTTACGTCAGTTTGGTTATGCTCGAAGAGATGGTCCATATGATATGCTTCTCCAAGATATTGTGTTCGACTACAACCACGATCTCCAGAATTACCGACGAAGGTTCATACACGCTTGAGGCATGGTAAAGAGGCGATACAAGACTTTGGGGCACCAAACTCCATTCCTTGGGAACCTTACCTCAAATGGGTGCGAGCTCGAGCTCAAAACCTCATGATTCCATTTACACCCGTGTTACCTGTTGTCATACCCCAAAGTTTTCCCTCTTACTTCTCAAGACATTTCATACCTCCATACTCAAGGATTCCTCAAGGGTTGATCAGACAAACCCTCTCATAGACAATCAACCCAAACTAGGGTTTGGAAATTCTCAGATCAAGATGGATTTCCAACATCTCCAATGGTCATCATGCCTCCTCATATGCTTCAAAGAATCTCCATGTCAAGTTTCAAGCCTCACAAGTCAAGTTTCCTCAAACAATTGCTCAGATGGTTGAAAATCAATTGTATTGGACAAAAAGTCAACTGTGGTCAACATACAGTCAAACTTCTTGATTTTTTGGTCAACATCCATATTTTGAAGTGAAATTCATCATTTGATCAAGGGTTGATCATGATTCATCAAGAAAACTCAAGACTTGATCAAAAGTCAAACTTTCCAAATTAGGGTTTTCTAGATTAAAGTCAACTGAACTTTGACTGAGCATAACTTTCTCATACTTTATCAGAAAGTTTTCCACCACCTCTCATTTTTAAGAGAATTCAATTCTCTACAACTTCATGTCTCACAAGCATGGTCAAAAAATGCTTCATTTTGAAGATATGGGTCAAGACATTACAGGTCCTTTTCAAAGTCAACAAATAGTCAACTTTTTGTAATGAAGTGTTATTGAGCATGAAAACTCCAATTGATATGAAACCAAAGAGGTTGTTTAGAGGACATCTAGATATTTCTAAAAAGTCCAAGAACACTAAAAAATGTTTAAAATTGAGCAAAATACATCTTGTACAAGTTGGCCATTTTTGAAGAATTGCACAAAGAAAAATATCTGACAAAATCCATTTTTTTCCAAATGGGCCTATAATTTTAGGATCCAAACTTGATCATAATATTATTTGAGACCTCTTGATGCCTTGCCACGACCACCTTTTATTTTTTGATTTATTTTTGAATTTAAAAGTATTTAATTCAAATTTAAATAAAATAAAATATGGAAACAAGGTATAATTTGAATTGGATTGGTTTTTTTATCAAGCTTGGGGACCAAGAAAGCCCACACAACTTGCCAAATTCGTGCTAGCTCATGCATGGAAGGAAAAAACAAATTTTGAAAAGATTTGATTTGATTTGAAAGAGAAATTATTTTGCATTCAATGGCATATCTTTTTTCTATCTTTTTGCTTCAATATTACACTCTATAAATACCTATCACATTCACAAGGACCAAGGACAAAACCCTAGCCCTTGGAAGCAACCCTATTTTTCTCAAAAATTCACAAAGTTGGCAAAAATCGTGTTCCATATTCCAGCAAGTTTCAGTCAAAACCAATCATTCCATTATGTTCCTGAGGTAATTTGGAGTAAGTACACATCAAGAACCATGGTTAAAACTGCTTGAATCGAGCCATACATGAACATACATAGTCATATTTTCTTGAATTTGAATTTTTATTATCTGTGTGTTTTGATCGAAACTAACCGTTTTAATGTGATCATGAGACATCATAGATAGGATCTGGGCCATCGTTCTCAAGCTTGAACGTCCAGAACTCGATTTGCCATGTTTAGGGTTTCAAAACAGGTGAGCTTCGAACCGGTTGATACAAGCGTTTTCAATTCAAACGGACACCACCATTGAACTCGCAAGGGTCGATTTAGGGGGGTAGGGTATCCCTTTGCCATTTATTTTTGTTATTTTGCAGGTTTGAAGTTTTGAGTCGCCGGAGAAGATGATCGGAGCTAGGGCTCCGGCGTCGTTGACTCATATGAGACCGGCGAAGGCTTGCGCGGCGTAATGGCTTCGTCTGATTGGCTTGCATATTCCAGCTGGGGTCCACGCGTGTTGACTGTGTTTGAATTCAAAACTTGACACGTTTTAGACTTATAATCCAACGTTTCCAGATTCAAAACACCAAAGACAGCTAGCTCAGTTGGAAACGTGTTGATGGATTTCCTTAGAGGGCGTGGGTTCGAATCCTTGCATGGCAATTTTCTTTTTTACAGTTTGAAAACGAACTTTTCTATTTTCTATTTTTTCTTAATATTTTCATGTTAATTTAATTAATCTTCAAACATTTTTTCATGCATTTAAAAAACTCCAAAAAATATTTTCCTTTTGCATTTTAATCAGAAAAATACTTATTTAATTTTTGACATTAAAATTAATATTTTTGCATGCATATTTTAATTAATTGCTAATTAATCATTAAATCGACTTTTAATTGTTTTTAATTACCGAAATCGACTCAGAAAATTACCAAAAAATTATCTTATTGTCATTACTAACCTAAAATTTTTTTCCTCATTCAAAAATCATGTTTTTACTAACATTTTTCCTCTTATGCAATTTTCTCGTATTTTCCGATTATGTATCTATTTACAGGTTGTAACGTTTCAGACGATTTTTCTTGCTTTTCTTTTCAATATTATGTAACTTCCTATGGGATGTAATAGTTTAATTAGGACTTTTATTTTCCGCACTCCTATTATGTAACTTCCCCAAAGCCATGTAATAGCGTAGGACTTTATCTTTCACTTTACTTTCCGTAATTTACTACGCACCCTATAAAGCTAGTAACTAGGCGTGTATGGCAAGATAAAATTGGACATAGATCACTCATAATTTCAAGATAACATATATACGAATTGACACACTCTTTTCACACATGCACCCTTAGGGTAATTCTCTCTCGTTGCCTTACGAATACAAATGGTCAAGTCCCTCGAGCGTAGGGTATCCTAGCACCGTTGCCTATAAGTATATCATCATAGTCCCGATACAAGATCATAGACCCACGATGTCGCCTATGAATACATGATCTAGTCCCTCGATTGTTGCCTACGAAAGTGATGATCATCCCTTGAATGTGCAAGGATATTTCCTACAAGTTGCCTTCTATGACCATCCGATGTCCCTTGAATGTCCCTTCTACATCCAATGAATAGGGTTACATACCAACTAATGGTATGGATAGCTCTATTCTAAAGGAAGCGAAAACAACAAACGACCATTCTGAGTAGGTAATAAGACTTTTAGTTGCTTGCTCAAACAAAATACTTTTCACACCACACACTTTTGTCAAAATTCAAACTCTTTTCAAAAACAAAACATTTCCGAACACTTTGTATGCATTCCTACATGAATCATTACAAAGTCAAAGCGAAATGCCTTTTTCAAAACATTTTTGTCACACACACAGAAAGCAATTTTTAAAGTGATCTAAGAGCAACTAAGAGCCCGTAGATAACTACGGATGAAAAGGGGTGCTAATAACTTCCCTTTTCATAACCTTCTCCCTTACTCAGAATCTAACGAAGGTCTTTTCTGTTCTTTTCACCTTCCCTTAATTGGATAAAAGAAAAGTCGGTGGCGACTCTTGCTATCCGCACATTTGCGATACAAAAATCTCAAAAGTCGAGTTTACCGTATTACACGATAATTATGGAACTGTTGCTATAGGTGGCGTGCTATATAATTCTCCATCCGACATGCCTCACGATTTTGAAGACTTGAAGAGATCCTGATTCAACTAAAAGAAGAAGGGGATACATTGAAGCTCGATGCTATGGCGAGAAGAAGGTACTAGAGTTGACAAAGCTACTTCACGAGGCGAAACATCAGCCTACTTCAACACCAAGAGGAAGCGCCCATGGGAGACTTAGAGCTTTAGGATTTTGTTCTTTTATTTTTCGAATTATCTTTTGTACTTAAAAGAAAGAATAAAGAAACTAATAAAGTTTGTTCATGCTTGTTTAACAAATTTAAATTCCTAAGGTCCTTGAAAACATTGCATTGCATCGCATAAACATTGCATATCATAGCATAACATTTCATAACAGGTACATTGAAGATCGGTTTTCTCATTTTCTCGCTATTTATTTTAGCAGAAATGGCTTTTGAATAGACTGTCAAAGATCTTCAGGCTCAGAATGCTCAGTTCCAGGAAGTGGTTACCAGCTTGGTCCAAGGCCAAGAAGATCTGAAGAAGCTCATCAACAAGAAGAAGAGAGTCATTGGTGTTCTCAACATGGGCAGACATCACAAAGGTGGTCCTAAAGTGGTCAGGCGGGTAGAATTCTCAGACGGAGTGGGCGAGGGAAGTGTCAAGGGCAAGGAAGAAGACCAGCGTGAGCCTGAGAACAAAGCGGAAGGCTATGAGAGCGAGCAATACTCTTTTGAAGATAACAAATACAAACAACTTGAAGATCGTCTGAATGCTGTGGAAAATCTGAAAATGTCCAGGCTGAATTTTGATGATCTGAGTCTTGTTCCTGGTGTAGTGATTCCCGCAAGTTCAAGGTTCCTATTTTGCCAAGTATGATGGCATTTCTTGTCGAAGCTGCATTTGAAGTTCTATGTTCGAGATCCATCCATCACTAATGGCGAGGCGGTGGATCCATTTCTTTCAAGAGAGTTTGTTGGAGCTCGAGTTGGGTGGTATTATCACTAGAGAATACCTACATTCATACAGAATGACTTAGCGAAGCTTTCTACAAGCAGTACGATATAATCTTGAATTGGCACCTCGCATGCATTCTGAGCATGTCCATGGTGTATCTGGTGAGAGTTTGAGATTTTGTATCGCAAATGTGCGGATAGCAAGAGTCGCCACCGACTTTTCTTTTATCCAATTAAGGGAAGGTGAAAAGAACAGGAAAAGACCTTCGTTAGATTCTGAGTAAGGGAGAAGGTTATGAAAAGGGAAGGTATTAGCACCCCTTTCCATCCGTAGTTATCTACGGGCTCTTAGTTGCTTCTTGATCATTTTAAAGAAAAGTGCTTTCTGTGTGTTTGACAAAAAATGTTTTGAAAAGGCATTTCGCTTTGAATTTGTAATGATTCATGTAGGAATGTATACAAAGTGTTCAGAAATGTTTTTTTTTGAAAAGAGTTTGAACTTTGATAAAAGTGTGAGGTGCGAAAAGTATTTTGATAGATCAAGCAACTAAAAGTCTTATTACCTACTTAGAATTGGTCATTTTCGTGTTGTTTTACGTTCCTTTAGAATAGTGATATCCATACCATTAGTTGGTAGGTAACCTTATTCGTTGGATGTAAGCAGGACATTCGAAGGGACATCAGATGGTCATAGAAGGCAACTTGTAGGAAGTATCCTAGCACATTCGAAGGGACGATCATCATTTTTTGTAGGCGACAAATGAGGGTCAAGATCATGTATTCGTAGGCGACATCGTGGGTCTATGATATTTGTATCGAAGGGACTATGATGATTTGTTTTGAAGGCAACGGTGCTAGAATACCTCTACGTTCGAGGGACTTGACCATTTGAATTCGTAAGGCAACGAGAGAGAATTACCCTAAGGGGTGCATGTGTGAAAAGAGTGTGTTTATTTCAGGTATTTTATCTTGAAATTATGAGTGATCTATGTCCAATTTTATCTTGCCATACACGCCTAATTACTAGCAGTTTATAGGGTGCGGAAAATAAATAGCGGAAATGTAAAGTGCGGAAAGATAAATCTTACGCTATTACATGGCTTTGGGGCAGATACATAATTGAAAGTGCGGAAAATAAAAGTCCTAATTAAACTATTACATCCCATAGGCAGTTACATAATTGGAAAAGAAAAGCAATAAAAATCTTACGAAACGGTATAACCTGTGAACAGATACAAAATCGGAAAACGGAAGAAAATTGCATAAGAGGAAAATGTTAGTAAAAATAAATATTTTTTGAATGAGAAAACGTTTTTGTGTTAGTGATGACATTAATATGATAAAATAAATTTTTTGGTAATTTTTGGAATTGATTTGATAATTTAAAAACAATTAAAAGTCGTTTAAACGATTGATTAGCAATTAAATTAAATATGCATGCAAAAATAATAATTTTAATTTAAAAATTAAATAAGCATTTTTCTGATGATTATGCAAAAAAGAAATAATTTTGGTGTTTTTTAAATGCATGATGGAAAATATTGAAGATAAAATAAATTGGATGGAAAATATTAAAAATAGAGTTAGTTTTGTAAAAGAGAAAAATAATATGGTCGACGAGTTGAACTGTGACCATTGAGAGCATCTTCCCATCCCTTGCCTTAACCAACTGTAGCGTGTCTTTTGTGTTTAGTAAATGAAACGAAGCGTTTTTATACAAACTCGCCTCCTGGGAATTCAAATTCACGCGCGAAGAACATCATCTTCTTCGTTTGAATTTCTGGGAATTTTGCGTCGTCCAAACTCGACGCTAAGGCCCCTGCAAACATCAAAAATCCAGTACAAGCAATATAAATGAAATCTAAAGCCATGGTTCGATTAGAAATTTCATTCTGAGCATGATGGTGGTATCAGTTTCGTCCAATTTATCCTATTTAGAGAGACCCTAATTCGAACCAGAAAATCCTAAACATGGTGTTCTTCGATTCAGGCCATGGAAATGCAATTAAATCATCCAGAAAGCTTGCAAACTTTGTTCTAAACACAAAACAAACATCAAAACACGTTAAAAATGCATGATAAAGCAATTCGATTTTTGAAAAAGGTAAACAAACCAAATGAGATTGCTTGATTCTTGATGTTTTGAATGATGTAAAGGTGCGGAATGATTCAGGACTCAAGGAATGTGTTTGGATGCTTAGAATTGGTTGAATCGAAGCAAAACTAGGGCTGCCACTTGCTTGAACTCCACGGTTTTTTGACTTTAGGTTAGGGTTCTTTGAGGCAATTTTTCTGTTCTTTCTTGTGTGATATGCATTGTATATTTATAATGGATGAATTTTGGACTGAATTGAAGAACAAATAATGATCAATCAATGTAGAAAATATTTGATTTTGTATGAAACCAAATCTTCCTTTTTTGATCAAATTTCAATCAAATTCTTGCCAAATCTATGCAAATTTCGAAAATTTCCAGCTTGTGTGAGTTACTTGGACCTCAAGCATGAGAGAAAAATCAATTTTGCATTTAATTTTGATTTTATACCTTATTTTTTAATTTAATTTGTATTTAAATGAATAAAATCCAAATTAAATAGAAAAATAAAGCTAAAATTCGTGGCATTGGGTTTGGATGTTCCAAATTGTCTAAGGAACAAGTTTGAATGAAGAAAAACTAGGCCCATTTGCAAAATTTTGGATTTTAACAAGTATCTCTCTTTGTGCACTTCTTCAAAAATGCCCAACTTGCGCAAGGTGTATTTTGCTCAATTTTCCACATTTTTGAGTGTTCTTGGACTTTTAAAGCTCTAAGTGTCCTCAACCAACCTCTTTGGTTTCATCTCAATTGGAGTTTCCATGCTCAATAAATCTTCAAAACAAAAGTTGACTATTTGTTGACTTTGAAAAGGATACTGTAATGTTTTGATCCATACCTTCCAAATGAAGCATTTTTGAACATTCTTGTGAGACATGAAGTTGTGAGGCTTGAAACTTGACATGGAGAATCTTTGAAGCATATGAGGAGGCATGATGACCATTGGGGATGTTGGAAGTCCATCTTGATCACGAGAATTGCCAAACCCTAGCTTGGGTTGATTGTCTAGGAGAGGTTTGTCGATCAACCCTTGAGAAATCCTTGAGTATGGATGTATGGAATGTATTGAGGAATAGGAGGAAAATTTTGGGGTATGACAGACTGCCCTGTTCAATCTTCTTGTCTTGGAAGGTTTAGATTGACATGTTAGCCTTTCATGACACGGAGGTAGAAGATGATTGAACACTCAGATACCGAAAATTTGCACTTTCGGTGGTGATGGATCTTGGGAATGGGCTTATAGATGTCATTTGGAGGAGGAATGAGTCGTATGCTAGACTCGAGATTGTTGTTTGAATAGGAGGCCGACGGAGATGGGCTTAAGATGCCACAGGAAAGATCGATCTTTGAGGGAGCCCGTCGCTAGGCTCTGTAGGCGTTCGGGAGTGAAAGGAGCACGGGGATGGGCTTAAGATGCCATCCGGAGGGAGTCGTACGTTAGACCCTGTGCTTGTCTTTGAATGAAGTTATTGATTTGTATTGGTTTTAACCAAATATGCGGCGATACGAAAGTGGAGAAATGTTGATAAGTAGTCGGAGATGGGCTTAAGATGCCATCCAAGGCAACTGAGTCGCACACTAGACTCTGTAGTTGCTGTTGATAATAAGAGAGAGTCAGAATAAATCTTCGTCTTGATTACTCTGAGAGGATAATAGTCGGCAGAATGTGGATAGCTTCCACATGGTGCGGTATTGATCCAATGGGAGGATAACTTGCGATTGTTCGAGATAGTTTTCCGTCGGCGGGTATTAATCCTAGATGTTGTGGGGAGGACAACTAGAGGATCGTTCGAGATAGTTTTCCCGTCGGCGGGCATTAATCTGGACCGATTGTTGGAGGACAACTAGGCGATCTTCGAGATAGTTTTCCGTCGGCGGGCATTAATCCTGGACCTGTTTGTTTCAGAAGTGATTTGTACCTGTTTTGGAAAAAACAAAAGAAACTTTGATAGGATATCGTTAGTCTTATGCAAAGTATGATGCATGCCAATGTGTATGAAAGACATATATTATGACTTTATGAGTAATGTATGAATGATAGATGTTGTGGTATTTCAAAACATATCCATCTTGAAGAAGATGCGGATGTTCTGCTTGGAGATTTCTGACTTCTGTTTGGGGATGAAGCGGATTGGAAACCCTGAGAAGAAAGGCGACCTCGATTCCTCCGATGCACTATCTGACCAAGTCTTGAGCCTTAGATATTGTTGAGGATGGTAGAGATCGAGAGGTGCGCCGCTGAGGATCTTGTGCATAAACCCTGTTGGGGATAATCTAGGATGTACCCTACTGGGGATCTTGCGCATAAGTCTTGCTAGAGAGTATTTGATAGTTGTTGGGAGATCGGGTTAGCAGAATCTGGAGCCCTTCAAAATCTCTGGCTGCGGAATAAGAGATGTAGGTTTCCTCCGATGCACTATCTGACCAAGTTTCAAGTCTGGATATTGCTGCTGCCGGGGAAATGATGATTGCTGAGTGATATTTTGCTGGGGATACCTCTGTTGGAGATGAATCATTACTGCTCGAAGACTGATGTGACATGGTTCAGCTGATTGGGATCACTGCCCGGGGACTAACGTGATGAAGCTTGAAATGTCTGGCTAGTGGAGGAAAATGTGTACTCTGCTGGGGAAGGTTTGTAGTGAGCGACATCTCTATGGGGATTGTACTCTGCAGGGGAACGCATTGGTGACTTTCGTCATCGTCTCAATTCCTAGAGTCTGTAGTAATTATCCTTGCTCGTTCACTTTTCGCATGTTTGTGAATATATTCTTATTGTCAAATGCATATAATCATTCAAAACAAACGTTGGACTTTATGCAAACGACAACAACAAAAATTGTAAAGAGAAAGAAACTCGTATTTATTTGGAATGTGTCGTATGGCCAAGTAGTTTATGCATAAGAAAGGTAAAAAGCTATGTGGAAACAATCTCGTTAAGTTCCAACTATGCTAGTACTCATATATTTCAACTATCTCATCTCCTTGCTGTCAGTAGAAAGTGAGTGAATTGATTTTCGCCATTTGAATCTTGAATCTTGATAGTAGTGCGAAGTAGGTGATACGGGCCGAGACATAATCGTGCGCTTAAATCCCTAACTTTTGCCTAGACCGCCCTTCGGGTTTTAGTCTCTAAGGATACCCTTTTTGCAAACCGCCTTTTCGGGTTTTAGACTTATGGTGTACATTTTTTTATATATATCCTTAACTTTTGCGAACCCTTTTGGTTCACGGGATGTCCTTATTTTGCCTAGGCGATCGACCTAGCGGGTCCCTTTTATCGTAGTATTTTTGACTATGTCTGCGTTCACGGGGTGTGAAGTCTTCACCATCCATGGTGCTAAGTATCATAGCTCCACGGAAAATATTGTCCACGACTACAAGTGGTCCCTCGTGGGTGGAGTCCTTGCCCTGAGGATCACCTTGTGGAAGAATGATGCGCTGACTACTAGATCACCGACTTGGTAGACTCGATGCTTGACCTTCTTGTTGAATGCTCACGATCATTCGCTTCGATAAATCTGTCCATGGCGGATGGATCGAGTCGTTTCGTCGATCAAGTTAATACAGTCGAGCGGTTTGGATCAATCGTCTTCGCCTAACTTTCTGCGTCTGGAGGACTACGGTTGAGGTATCGAACCGATGGGTAGGCCTTCCATATCGTATACAAGAGAGAAAGGGTTTCCCTATTGGCGTTCGTCTTGTGGTCACGATAACCATGAAGCAAATGGTAACATCATGCCAATCTTTGGAGTCACCATCATCTTACGTATAATCTTCTTAATGTTCTTGTTGGCGGCTTCCGCTGCGCCATTCATCTTAGGCGGTATGGAGAAGAATTGTGATTCTTGATCTTGAGCTATCTTGAGTTTGGTGATCATTTGTTGTTGAGATTAGAGCCATTATACGTGATAATCCTTTCGGGAGTACCATACCGACGAGATAAGATTATTCTTGATGAAGCGAGCCACAACATTCTTGGTAGCAGATCTGACAGTGCCTCTACCCACTTGGTGAAATAATCAATTGTCACAAGGATGAAGCGATGTCCGATTGGGCGTGGGCTTGATTTCTGATCATGTCAATGCCCATTGCAAAAGGCCAAGGTGTTAGAACATTCAAAGTCTTGGAGAGTACGTGTACTTTCTGCATAAATGGAATTTGTGACAAGATCGGCGTGGCGATGACAATCGACTTCCATAGTGGACTAATAGTAACTTATTCTCAAAATCTTCTTAGCCATGGTATGTCCAGGAATGGGTACCAAATCGTATTGTAAACTCTTCCATAATATGTTCCGCTATTTTGTGGTCCACATAGCGGGTAAGCACAAGTCATGATTGCGCTTGTATAAGATGCCGTTGTTGAGGAAGAATTTGGATGCGAACCTTCTCAAGAACTTCTTATCGTTGACAGATGCCCTTGCGGGATATTCCTGAGTCTCAAGATACCTCTTCACGTCGTAGTACCAAGGTCTCTCTTCCGTATCAAGATCATAACAATATGTTGGTTCGTCAAACTTCTCAATGATGATCTGGGGAGCTTCGTTGTCCCATCTAACCCTGAACATAGATGACATAGTAGCTAATGCGTCTGCCAACTGATTCTCTTCTTGCGGAATGTGATCGAAAATAATCTCTTCGAAGTAGGGGATCAAACTTAGAACATGCTCTCGATACGGAATGAGGTTCGGATGCTTCGTATCCCACTCGCCCTTGATCTGATTGATCACTAAATCTGAGTTTCCATACACTTGCAAGAATTTGATTCTTAAGTCAATAGCAGCTTTAATACCCATGATGCACGCTTCGTATTCGGCCATGTTATTAATGCAACTGAAACATAATCTTGCGGTGAAAGGCGTATGTCCGCCTGCAGGGGATGTAATGATGGAGCCAATACCATTGCCAAGTGCGTTTGAGGCTCCATCAAAGACCATGGTCCATCGGGATCCTTGTTCAGGTCCTTCGTTCGGGCCTGGTTCTTCCTGATCGGTAACTAAGTAAAACATCCTCATCGAAATTGAATTGCATAGGCCGATGGTCATCTGCGACGATGAGCCAAATGACCGACTCTTATACTTCCTTTGATTGCTTTATGAAGTATCTTTGGATGTCGTGATAGGTCAAGATCATCGCCATCTTGCTATTCTTGGGAGATGGTTTCTCAAATATGTATTTTATCGGATCCATCTTGGAAATCAACAAGGTAGTGTGTCAACATATCATCTTAGTCTTGGCGTGAGCCAATGACGCAAGTTTTCTCGGTGTGAGTATCTTGTTTCACGGTCGGTAAACTTTTGCTAAGGTAGTATATTGCATACTCTTTTCGACCGGACTCGTCATATTTAACCTGCGCCCATCGAGTTCTCTAGCCTTTATCGAGTACATGATAAGAGTCTTCTTCTTGGTGACATCAGGATAGGAGGATTTTGTAGGTACTCCTTGATTTTGTCAAAAGCGATATGGCAATCTTCGTTCCATTCTACCACTTGATCTTTCTTAAGTAACTTGATGATTGGCTCACCAGTAGCAGTTAGATATGCAATGAATCTGGCAATGTAGTTCAATCGGCCTAAGAAACCTCTGAATTCCTTCTCAGTGCGGGGAGCTGGCATTTCTTGAATAGCTCTAACCTTGGCGGGGTCAACCTCAATACCTTTACCACTGACAACAAACCCTAAGATTTTACCGGATCTGACTCCGAAGGTGCACTTGTTGGGGTTAAGTCTCAATTTGTACTTCTTCAGTCTATCAAACAGTTTCCGCAAATGATCAAGATGTTCTTCTTCAGTCTGTGATCGAGCTATCATGTCGTCGACGTAGACCTCTATCTCGTGATGAATCATGTCATGAAATAATGCCACCATGGCACGCTGATAAGTGGCGCCTGCGTTCTTGATCCAAGCGGCATAACCTTGTAGCGAAAAGTGCCCCACCGTAACAAAAGTAGTCTTCTCCATGTCTTCGAGGCCATCTTGATCGATTGTAACGGAGAAACCATCCATGAAGGAGAAGACCTTATCTTTGGGCGGTGTTGTCAACGAACATCAATAGCAGGGAAGGAAAATAAAT
This sequence comes from Vicia sativa, assembly GCA_021764765.1. Classification (NCBI taxonomy): domain Eukaryota; kingdom Viridiplantae; phylum Streptophyta; class Magnoliopsida; order Fabales; family Fabaceae; genus Vicia; species Vicia sativa. The sequence goes on along the minus strand of CM038796.1, from coordinate 68,103,822 downwards.
CTTCGGACTT
>CM038796.1:68000565-68103712 GCA_021764765.1 Vicia sativa | reverse complement strand
GAGATTCACCTAGGGACAGTTACTATTATAGGGACGGGATGAACCAACTCAAACTTTTGGTGGGTAATCACCTATATACCTCATGCAAGCCTTAAACCTAAATTTCATTGTGTGGGTGTTTGTGTGTGCTAAACATGAAATCGCGACATCATCGCATTGCATATCATTTCTAACTATTTCAAGGACCTAGGAGTTTATCTTTTGCTCACGACTTTGTAAGGAATTATGGCTTCTAGAAAGACTATCGGTCAACTTCATGGGTTGTCCCTTCTCGACTCAAAATTGGTTTGAAATTCGACCATGCTCGGTTCATCAAAGACATGGTTATCTACTTGATTTGTTATCTCACGGTTTGAAGAAGATATGATACATGTCCTATTCCGATTCTTGACCCGAAACACCATTGCTTTACATTCCCAGTTATCAGTTGGTTACCTTGAAAGAGTTCTAAATACTTGGGATACCTATTCTTGATCAAATGCCATTCACTTGGGTCTAGAAAAGGTTCCTAAATGCGAGACATTACATCGACCTTACACCTTAAGCCTTTCAAGAAGCCAATTGGGAAACTAGAAGTGGAGTTAAGGGTTTACTTTCCAAGTTCTTAATCGAGGCCGAGGAATTCCTCAAGTTATGAGTTTCCATGCATTTGAAAACATTGTGGCCTTATTAATTTATGGTTTGGTTCTATTTCCTAACTCGGATCAATTCATAGATATCAATGCCATCAAGTTGTTTCCTTACCCTTGATCCGGTGCCTACCTTGGAAGTTGTCCACATTCTCTCTCCACACTCGTACTACTAGCGACAGGAACTCTCATGTATTTGTATACCGTTACTTTCAAGTGGTTTATTTGCACCTTCCTCGTCGATTTTGAAGAGCAGAACAAAGGTTGAAATGGTCTCAGGCGATGTCACTCTCATTCGGATATCGTTGAGTCTTTTCTCTCTCAAAGGACTTCACCTTCATCAGCGTTGTGGAGATTCCCTATGCCGCTACTTGGTATAAGGGAGGTATTACTTACAACCTTCTCTAGCTCTCGTCGGTTTGGTTTTGCTCGAAGATGGTCCACGTGTATGCTTCTCAAGATGTTATGTTCGACTACAATCATGATCTCGAGTGCAAACGAAGGTTTATACGCTTGGGGCATGGTAAAGAAGGCGATACCAAGACTTTGGGGCACCCAAAATCCATTCCTTGGGAACCTTACCTCAAATGGAGTGCGAGCTCGGCTCAAAACCTCATGATGCCATTCTTTGTTCTACCGGTGGTTATGGAACTTTGTTTGCTATAGGTGGCGTACCCTATCTTTTTTCTCCATCTGACATGCCCTCACGATTTTGAAGACTTGAAGAGATCCTAGATTCAGCTCAGGGCGAGAGGATACCTTTGAAGCTCGATGTACATAGAGTGAGAAGAAAGTGCTAGAGTTGACTAGCTACTTCACGAGAGGCGAAACATCAATTACATCGGCACCAAGAGGAAGCGCCCATGGGAGACTTAGAGCTTTAGGATGTTTATGTTTTTCTTTTATTGTCTTGAACTATTTTTTGTACTTAAAGAAAAAGAATGAAAGAGTACTAATAAATGTTTGTTCATTGCTTGTTTAACAAATTTAAATCTCTAAGGTCCTTGAAAACATTGCATGCATTCGCAAACGTTGCATATCATAGCATAACATTGCATCACGGTACATTGAAGATTGGTTTCTCATTTGCTCGCTATTTATTTTAGCGAAATGGCCCTTGAGCGATCATCAAAGATCTCAGCTCGAGAATGCTCGTTTTAATGTTCACCGGTTGGTCCAAGGACAAGAAGATTTGAAAAAGCTCATCAACAAGAAGAAGAAGGTTGTTGGTCTCCCTCAACATGGTAGGCGCTACAAAGTGGTCCCTAAGGTGGTCAGCCAGTATGGAGCTCTCTGAAGGAAGTGTCCATCGGGGAAAGTAACAAGGGTGATGGTGAAGGCGGTCGACTGAGCTTGAGAAGAACTATGATGATAGCCAATACTCAATGAAGGTGACAAGTCAACAACTTGAAGATCGTCGAATCTTGGAAAACTTGAAGATGTCGGGCTGAATTTTGATGATTTGAGTCTGATTCACGGTGTTGTGATTCCTCCCAAGTTCAAAGTTCAACTTTTGCCAAGTATGATGGCATGTCTTGCCCAAAGCATTTGAAGTCCTATAGAAGGAGATCAGTCCCGCGGCAGCGAGAGAAAGTTGTGGATGCACTACTTCAAGAAAGTTTGTTCGTAACCAGTTGGAATGGTACTATCACTAGAGAGGACCGTATCGTACTTGGAGTGATTTGGCTGATGCCTTCTACGACGGTATGGTACAATCTTTGAATTGACACCTTTCGCATGCAACTACAAAGCGTATACATGGGTGGTGATGAGAAGTTCAAGGGTATGCTCGAGTGGAAGTTGTGACCGTGTTCAACACCCTTGTCCAATAGGGTTGGTTGATATGTTCATGGGGACAGCAAAGCCCATTCTTCAATCATCGGTGGAAACTCTTCAGCCGGATTTAGGCGTGCCTGACGGCGTATTGAAATTTGGTATCAAGAAGTGGGAAGATTCGAGATAGAGACATCTTCATGTGCGAAAAGATCTTTTGGTGGTGAAAAGAAGCCAATCGTGTGGTCGGAAAAGCCGAGCCAAGACCGGCCGTGCTGATGCAGCAGAGGCGGGTTGTGATCTCGATCCTACATCGGCACAACCTCGGCGAGGACAGCGTAACGAGGCGGAAAAAGGACAGTTCGAAAGATTCGATCAACATGCCTTTATCGCCATGACCTTGCAACACATGTTGAAAGCGGTAGGGATTACTTTGAGGATCCTCCTCAGAATGTCAACACTTCCTCTCCAGAGTATAATCCTAATGCTAAGTGTGCTTACCATTCCATAGCCGGGACGATCTGATGATTGTTGGGCTACGAAGAACAAAATTCGAGATATGATTGAATCATGATTGAGTTTGACCCTCTGTTGAGACTACGGAATGTGATCAGCGCCTATGCCTAATCATGACAAGAGTTCCAATCTTTGTTGGCGCGATACTTATGTTTTCAACATAGATGACTTGACCATTCCTCGATGGTGATAAAGAAGAATTTCTTTGCAAAGCGTTGTCAATCGAGGATGCGGAGGGTATGGGTGATGCCCATCTGCGCTGATGGTTGTGCTTGGCTAGAAGGCGTGTTCGATTGCATGATGGATAACAGTGAGATACTATTTAAAGAACCACGGTGCGAAGGCGTGTGAAGAAATGTCTAATTTGAAGATTGACAATGCAGATGAAAGCGATTACCATCGTATACAGGATACCTTGGGGCAGCCAGTGGAAAGTATGATTACATGGTGAAGTACTGCGTCACGATAGTTACAAGATTCCTATTGAAGATGTTAAAGTAGCGATTAGGTGTGATTTCCTAGAAGACTATCTTGATGTTAACACTGATAAGAGTTCCTCTGCGACCACATGCCTAGGTGGCACCTCTCATTGTCACTTCTCCAAGGCCGGTTCCGTATTCCTCACAGGCTATCCCTTGGAATTATGGGTGATGTTTACTATCATAAGCGTCGAGCAAGACCCTCGACCATTGAAGATATTACAGTTGAAGCACCATTCACGACATTGACAACATCACCGGATCAAGTAAAGTAACGAACCGGAAGAGTATTCTCTCCAGATATCTCTCCTCCAAAAGACACCGCGACTCCGGCTCGCATTCATTGTCGATCCATTCCCCGAGCTAGAGGAAAGCACCGGTGACTCGTCACCTTTCGACCCGAAGTACCAAAGGAGATTCTGAAGACACCTCAAACAAGAAATGGAGGAAATTTTGAAGATTATCAAGAAGAGTGACTACAATGTTGTGGAGCAGTTAGGGCCGAACTCCGTCCAAGATCTCCATGCGGCTGCTCTTGTGCTCGAGGCTCGTACTCAATGCCTTGGTGAGATTTGAAAAACGCTCATGTACCTCAAGACACTACTTGACCAATTCGAGTTTGTATTGCTAGCACAGGTACATGACAGCGGCCTAGAAGCTTCTCGATCTTGATTTGACTCATCGGAAGAAACACAACAAGCCTTGCATCTACATTGAATGCAGATTTACTACATCTCATGTTTTGGTTGATACGGTTACGCTCACGAATATCTTACCAAAGCGCTTTTGATCGACTTGATGTCGAAGGGTTGATTCTGAGACCCGGTGACATAATCGTGAGAGCTTTTGATGGTTCTAATGACGGTGCCCAGGAGCTCGTTACACTTTGTTAAAGTCGGTTCCCGGACTTTTGACTCTACTTTCTTTGTCATGGACATCCGTCCGACTTACTCTTGTCTCGGGCCTTCCTTGGATACATGGGCGGTATTACCTCTACCTTGCATGGTGGTGCGGTGAAAGGAAGGTTGTTCTGTATGTGGTGAAGAAGAGTATATGGTCGGTCATCTCTGATCGCGATACCTTGAGATGGAGGTGAATTCTGAGACTCCTGTCAAGCTTTTGAAACAATCCCAGTCATGCTGTTGACTCTCCTGTCCTCTAAAGTTGCTAAAGTTCCCTGAGGATGGCCTCATTGAAAGATGCTCAATTGCTGTTGAAGAAGGAGGTAGCTTGTTGGGGGACGGCTTCACGATCTTCCTTTCAAATTTGACAAGGCTGGTTTGAAGCTTCACCATCAAAGTCGAAGATGATCGCCACGAATGTGCGGCCAACTTCCTTTCGCATCGGTCGGTGGAATCCATGTTATGACGGCGACAGCGGCCCGACATCGACAAGTGGATCTTCGACTCCGGACAAAGGGCTCGACAATTGGAAGGCGAAGGCGTCATAGATCTCCTTTAGCCGGGTAATTGCTCTTGTTTTATTTTGCTTTTTCGTATTTCTTTATGTTTTGAACAATAAACTTTGAAAGCCTAGTGCCTTGCGGGGCACATGGCTCGTTCGAGGTTATTATCATCGTTTGCGTATTTTCATTCAATAAATCGTTGGACTTTTGCATTCAATTGTTTGTTTTCTTTCTTTTACTTTATCACCCCTTCAAAAGCTATGTGTTTCTTACACACCCACGTGATACAACTGCGAATCACTCGAATCTAGTTAATACACTATGCTATTGCTAAATATGACTTGATAATCCGATCTACCAAGCCGAAGATGAAAGTGAGGAAGATTGTGAAGTGCCGGAGAACTTGCGGACTACTACTGCCAGAGGAGGCGAGTTATCTGACCACCGACGAAGCGACTTGAGGTTGTGAATTTGAGTGTGACGAAGGCAGAAAAGAGATCAAGATAGGGGCGGGTCTTGAGAGCGAGTGTTAAAGAAAAGTTGGTCCGGATGCTACGAGACTATATTGAGGTTTTGCTTGGTCATACGAAGACATGCGGGTTTAGACATTGATATTGTGGTACACGATTGCAACAAAGGGTTTTCGGTGAAGCAGAAGGTTCGTCGCATCGTCACGAGATGTCGAGAAAATCAAAGCAAGTCATAAGCGATTCATTGTTGGTTTCTTAAATCACCTCCTATCCCGATGGGTTGCAAATGTGGTACCGTACCTAAGAAGGATGGCTAAAATGCGAATATGTGTGGATTACGAGTTTGAACAAAGCGAGTCAGACGATTTCCCTTCCTCATATTGATGTTACGGTTGACAACACCGCTCGGCATAAGGTTTTCTCCTTCATGGATGGTTTCTCGGTTCAATCGAGATCAAAATGGCTCCGAAGACATGGAAGACTACTTTTGTTGTGATGGGGCACTACGCTATAAGGTTATGCCGTTCGGTGTGAAGACCACAGGCGCCACTTATCGGTAGCTATGGTGACATTGTTTCATGACATGATTCATCACGAGATAGAGGTCTCGTCGGCGACATGATAGCTCGATCCGGGGTGAAGAAGAACATCTTGATCATTTGCGAAACTATTTGTGATTGAAGAAGTGCAGTTGAGACTTAATCCTAACAAGTACACTTTTGAGTCGGATCCGGAAAACTCCTAGGGTTTATTGTCGATTGGGAAAGGTATTGAGGTTGATCCGCGAAGGTTAAAGCTATTCAAGAGATGCCGCCCTTTTGAGAAAAGTCGAGAGGTTTCTTGGGCGATTGAATTACATTGCGATTCATTGCACATAAGCGCTACTTGAACCAATCTTCAAGTTACTAAAGAAAGATCAAGTAGTGGAATGGAATGGCGATTGCGGATCGCTTTTGACAAAATCAAGGGTACCTTTAGGATCCTCTATACGATGCAGCCCTTGAAGGAAGACCTCTTATCATGTACTTGGCGGTGTTAGAGAACTCAATGGGTGTGTGTTGGGGCAACATGGCAGTGCAGTCGAAAAGAGCATGCAATATACTACCTTAGCAAAAGTTTACCGTGTGAAACAAGATACTCGCTCGAGAAAACTTGCAGCAACTGCTTAACTTTGCTTTCGGCTTAAGGCGTATATGTTGACTCACACTACTTTGTTGATTTCTAAGATGGATCAGATAAAATACATCTTGAGAAACCACTCTCTCGGGAAGAATAGCAAGATGGCAAATGATCTTGACCGAATATGACATCCGTACACTTCTCGAGCGATCAAAGGAAGTGTAGTAGCCGATCATTTGGCTCATCAAGCCGTAGATGACTATCGGTCTATGCGGTTCAATTTCAGATGAAGATGTTCTAGTCGATTGTGAAGAACCGGGCCTCGAAGGACACGAACAAGGATCGATGGACCATGGTCTTTGATGGAGCCTCAAGCGCACTTGGCAATGGCATTGGCGCCATCATTACATCCCTACAGTAGGACATACTCCTTTCACCGCAGATTATGTTTCGTTGTACTAATAACATGGCGAATCTGAAGCGTGCATCATGGGTATCAAAGTGCTATTGACTTAGAATCAAGTTCTTACAAGTGTGGAGACTCGACTTTAGTGATCGGTCGGATAAAGGCGGTGGGATCGAAGCATCCGAATCTCATTCGTATCGAGCATGTTACGAGGTTTGATCCCTACTTGAAGAGATTACTTTTGATCACATTCCACGAGAGAGATCGGTTAGCAGACGCATTAGCTACTATGTCATCTATGTTCAAGGTTAGATGGGACAACGAGGCTCCCCGGATCATCATTGAGAAGTTCGACGACCGGCGCATTGTTATGAGCTTGATCGAAGAAAGCGTTGGTACTATGGCGTGAAAAGGTATCTTGAGACTCGGGAATATCCGAGGGGCATACATCAATGATAAAGTTCATGAGAAGATTTGCATCCAAATTCTTCCTCGTAGCGACATCTTATACAAGCGCCACGACTTGTGCTTACTCCATTGTGTAGACGGAAAGACAATGCGTATCATGGAAGAGTTACATGAAGGCGCATTTGGTACTCACTCGATGGACACACCATGGCTAAGAAGATTTTGAGAGCAGGTTACTATTGGTCCACCATGGGCGATTGTCACGCTATGCTCGATCTTGTCACAAGTGCGGATATATGCCGACAAAGTGCACGTACCTCCGGTACCTCAAGATGTTTAACTTCTCCTTGGCCTTTTGCAATGTGGGGCATTGACATGATTGGAGAAATTAACCCACGACTTCCAATGGACATCGTTTCATCCTTGTGGCAATAGATTATTTCACCAAGTGGGTAGAAGCGCCTCGTATGCATCTGTTACCAAGAATGTTGTGGCTCGATTCATCAACATAATCTTATCGTCGGTATGGCACCGAAAGGATTATCACGGATAACGGTTCCAATCTCAACAATAAGATGATCAGCGAACTCTACCGTGATTCAAGATCAAGCATCACAATTCTTCTCCATATCGGCCTAAGATGAGCAGCGCGGTGGAAGCCGCCAATAAGAACATTGAAGATTATCGAGAAGATGGCGGTGACTTACAAAGATTGGCATGAGATGTTACCATTTGCTCTTCATGGTTGTCGCTCACCGACGAACATCAACGAGGCAACCCCTTCTCCTTGTATCACGGTATGGAAGTCGTCTTACCCATCGAGGTTGAGATACCCTCAACTAGAGTCCTCAGGAGGCGAGTTAGGCGAAGGCGATTGGGTCCAGACTCGCCTTGACCAGATTTGATTGATGACTCGCGTCCATCGCCATGGACAGTTATCGAGAAGCGAATGATCGAGCATTTAACAAAGGTCAACACCAGTCTATCAAGTCGGTGATCTAGTAGTCAAGCGCATCATCCTTCCACAGGTGATCCGGGGCAAATGGACTCCCACCTTGAGGGACCATTTGTAGTCAAGAGCGATATTTTCGGTAGAGCTATGATACTTAGCACCATGGATGGTGAAGACTTCCCACACCACATGAGCGCGGACATAGTCAAAAATACTACGCATAAAGAGACCGCTAGGTCGATGAACCTAGGCAAAAATAAGGGCATCTGGCGAGCAAAGGTTCGGGCAAAATTAAGGATATATACAAAACATGTACACCGCAAGTCGAAACACAGAAAATGGCTTGGGCAAAAAGGTATCCGGTGGTGAAAACCGAAAGGCGGTCTGGCAAAAGTTAGGGATTTAAGCGTCGACTATGTCTCTTCGGATCACACTTCGACTACTATCGGCATTCAAGGTTCAAATGGCGAAGATCTCTACTCACTTTCTCTTGACAGCAAGGAGATGAGATAGTCGAAATATATGAGTACTAGCATAGTTGGGACTTAACGAGATTGTTTCCATAGCTTTTTACCTTTCTTGTGTACAAACTACTTGGCCATCGCATCTTTCAAATAAGCATAAAGATTCTTTCTCTTTACAATTCTTGTTGTTGTCGTTTGCAATAAGTCAACGTTTGTTTTGAATGACTATCGCATTTGACAATAAAAATCTAATCACAAACATACGAAAAGTGAACATACAAAAGTACTTACTACGGGCTCCGGGGTGGGGATGACGAAAGTCACCAAAACATTCCCGAGCATGATCCACGCAAAGGTGTCCTCACAACACAAATTCCCAGTGAGCAAAGGGAATCCCTGTTTGCAATTCCACTCGACTAAGTAAAGTTACATCGGTCTCAAGCGGTAACACCTCACCCAGGTCAGTACTTATCGGCCGGACATCTCTCGATCCCTTCCTTTTCCCAGTTCTCCTCAGCGGTCTATATGTGAGATCTCCAACAGGCTTCCAGTCTCTACCTTCCTCGACAATATCTAGGCCCAAGACTTGGTGGGATGGCGCATCGGAGGAATCCGGATATCTTTTTTTCTAGCGGGGTTCTCACCTACTCGATTCCCAGCGGTCGAGAAAATCCCAAGCGGAACATGCATCTTCTTCAAGATGGATATGTCTTGAAATACCACAACATCTATCATTCATACATTTCTCATAAAGTCATAATTCATGCATATGTCATTCATATACATCATGCATCATACTTTGCATAAAACTAACCAATATTCTATCAAAGTTCCTCTTGTTTTCTCAAAGCAGTGCTTGATCATAGCGCAAACAGGTCGAGATTAAGCCGAAAGCGGAAAACTATCGAAAGACCGCCCTTGGTTGTCCTCAACGACTGTGGTCTAGGATTAAGCCCAATCGGCGGAAAACTATCGAAAGACCGCCATTGGTTGTCCTCCGGCGGTGGTCGGGATTAAGCCAAGATCGGCGGAAAACTATCGGAAAGACCGCCTCTGGTTATCCTCGATAACGGGCAATGGATCAACACCGATGCACACAGGAGGCTATCCACATTTTGCCAACTACAATCTCCCTCGAGGTAATCGAGCATGAAGATTTATTACGATCCCTTATTATCAACGGCAACTCTGAGTCTAGCGTCGACTCGGTTGCCTTGGATGACATCTTAAGCCCATCTCCGACTACTTATCAACGATGCTTCACTTTGAATCTGCATATGGTTAAAATCAATGCAAACGGTAACTTCATTCAAACAATGAGCACGAAGTCTAACGTAGGACTACCTCGGATGGCATCTTAAGCCCATCTCCGATCCTTCGAAGCGACTACGAGCCTAACGTCGGCTCACTCCCAGCATCGATCTTTCGGATGGCATCTTAAGCCCTATCCCGTCAATTCTCCTATCGAAATTCTCGAGTCTAGCGTCGACTCATACTGACTTCTCAAATGGCATCGTAAGCCCATTCCGCATCACCAGCGAGTGCAAATTTTCGGTGTACTCGGTGTTCAATCATCTTACCTCCGGTCACGAAGACAAGCGTGTCAATCTAACCCTCAGTACAAGAAGATTGAGCAGGGCAGTGTCATACCCAAAATTTGCCCTCCATCTACTCAAAGATTTCATACATCTAGGATTCCTCAAGAGTTGATCGGACAAACTCTCTCTAGACAATCAACCCAAACTAGGGTTTGGTATCTCTCAAGTCAAGATGGACTTCCAATATCTCCAATGGTCTTCATGCCTCCTCATATGCTTCAAGATTCTCCATGTCAAGTTTCAAGCTTCTGAGTCAAGTTTCCTCAGACAATTGCTCGGATGGTTGATCGGTTGTATTGGACAAAAGTCAGCTTGTGGTCAACATACAGTCAAACTTCATAATTTTTGGGCAACATCCTCATTTTGAAGTTACATTCATCATTTGATCAAGGGTTGATCATGATTCATCAAAAGAAAACTCAAGATTTGCTCAAAGTCAAACTTTCTAAATTAAGGTTTCTAGGTGAAAAGTCAATGAACTTTGGTGATCATAACTTTCTCATACTTTCAGAAATTTTCCACCACCTCTTGTTTTGAAGGAAATTCAATTCTCTACAACTTCATGTCTCACAAGAATGTCCAAAATGCTTCATTTGAGTGGTATAGCTCAAACATTCTGGTCATTTTCAAAGTCAACAAAAGTCAACTTTTGCTTTGAAGATATATTGAGCATAGTAACTCCAATTGAGACGAGACCAAAAGGTTGGTTAGAGGACTCTTAGAGCTTTCAAAAAGTCCAAGAACACTAAAAATGTGGAAAATTGAGCAAGATACATTCTGGTTGGGCGATTTTGAAAGAATGCACAAAGAGATACTTCTAAAAATCAAATTTTTTCAAATGGGCACTTTTCTTCATCCAAACTTATTCCTTATACAATTAGGAATATCCAAGCCCAATACCATGAATTTTTGATTTATTTTTCTATTTAATTTTGAATTTATTCATTTAAATACAAATTAAATTTTAAAATAAATTATAAAATCAAATTAATTGAAGATTGATTTTATTCCTTCCTTGAGATTCAAGCTCACCAAAGTCAACAAATTTCGAAATTTGACAAAATGGCAAGATTGGATTGGAATTGATCAAGTTTTGAAAATTTGATTTTGCTCTAAATCAAATTTGATTTTCATTGAATGGTGATTGATTTTGCCTTTTCAAAACATTTTGTCAAACACAGGAAGCGATTTTAAAAGGTGATCTAAGAGCAACAGAGCCCGTAGATAACTCACGGATGGAAAGGGTGCTAATACCTTCCCTTTATAACCATTCTCCCAAGAAAGAATCTAATGAAAGAAATACATTACTTTACCTTCCCTAATTGGATAAAAATAAAAAGTCGGTGGCGACTCTTCTATCCATGGTTGGATACAAAAATCCTACAAAATAGGTTCACCGTATTACAATATGAATATATTTGATATGTTTGTGTGTTTTAATTTGCTATTTCTATGATTGGGAAAGTTTCTCCTTTGGGATTTTAAAATGTAGTATATGAAGGATTCTAGGTTTTGTTATTATTGTGCTGCATAAGATCATGGATCTTACGCATACATATCCCAAGTGGGAATCGAGGCATTTGTAGCTCGGATCTCGGGATCTATGGTTTGTTTGCTCGAGGGAAAGAAATTTGCTCGGCAAGGATGAGACCTTGTGCCTCGTATTCTCAAAGGATGTTGAGAAAGTCGAGCAATTGTAGTTCCCACTTATGCTAGTGGAAAGCAGCGGAATGTTAGTAAGAGACGGAGACAAATGTCATCTTAATGAAAATGTATCTAATCTATTTCATCACATACATTTTGAAAAGTTTGATTGATTAAAATCTTTCCGTAAGTTAGGTGTTTTGCTTGAGTGTACAAGCGTTACCACTTACATGTTTAAGAAAGATGTTTGAAAAAGATGATTGAATCTTTTAGCGTAAGTATTGGGTGTTTTGCTTGAGTGTACAAGCGTTACCACTTCTTGTTAAGAGATGTTTTTGTTTGAAAAGCAGTTTGAAAAGTTTTATTTGTATGTGATGTAATAGAGGAGATACTTCTTCCGTAGAGATGATAGATGTCTAAATCTCAAGGAGAAATTGATTGGATTAAAGGGATGCTTTTAAGAAGCCCATGGGTCCTTGTATTATAAGCCCAGAGGAGGCATTTCGAGGGTCATCGAGGTCCTTGTATAAGCTCAGAGGAAGCTATAGGGTATGGCTTTGTGTTAAAGGTTTCATAGAAACCATCCTTTTGGAATTTAAACAATTTCAGGAAATTATACTCTCATGGTTCTATCCTAGCAGGGTGATTCTTTGTATTGGAAGCCCAATAGGAGGCTGTTAAGAGATTTCTGTCTCTTTCATTGTATGATGCCGAGAAGGCTAAACTGAGGAGTTCTTTGAGCGAAGCCCAAGAGGTGACTCAACAAGGGGTGTTGTCTTATATGAAGCCTAGCGAGGCTAAACTCAAATGAATGAGTTTTCTTATATGAAGCCTAAGAGGAGGCTAAACTACGTGGGAGAGTTATCTTGTATGAAGCCAGCGGAGGCTAAATTCATCTGGAGATGAATTATCTTGTATGAAGCGGAGCTAATGGGAACATTGGTTAGACTAATTTTATGTTATAATTAGGCATTGTATAAACAAGTGTGTGTGTGTGTGTGATATATATTCACGAGTTTATGAAGGAAATATAAATAATGCATGATGTTTATTTACAAGGTTTATGAAATATAAACAAGTGTCGTGAGCGAGCGTTAAAAGCAGTAACTTGATTATTACAAGTTTGAGCGTGTGTACAAGGAAGTAAGTATGTACGAGCAGCTATTTATGTCTGAGAGAAGATGGATGTACATAGGAGGGTTAGGATTACACCATAAGGGGCCCATCGGTTTAAAAGCGGTTTCAAGGAATAATGCTCCTTTCAATACCAATGGTATTGGTGTATATACGAGACGAAGCGAAGCTTGTGATCAAAGTTTATCACATAAAAGTATACGTAATGTACAGATAAAAGTTTTGTATGAAAAGAAATTGATATGTACAAGGAAAAGATGTATGTACATAAAAAATGTTGGTTTGTATATACACAAGTGAAATAAAAACAAACGATCGAAGTTTGTCTATACTTGAGTATAAAATGTACGTAATGTATACGGATAAAATTTATATGTGTCTGAAAAGAATTTGATACAACAAGAAATATTATGTACATAAAAAGAATGTTATGGGACTTACACCGTGAGGGAGGCCCATGATCGATTGAGAAATTTGAGAGAAAACGAATTCGGTTTTATCGTTTAAATCGGATCGATCATGGTAAAAGATGTAAGTTTGATGAAATGTTTTGAAAAATGATTTTTGAAAGTATTTTGAAATGTGAAGTTCATTTATGAGAAGTTTTGAAAAGAATCGGAAGTCGAAAACTTGAAAAATTTACCTTTAAAAGGTGTTTTGAAAAGTGCTCGAACATCGTTTTGGCTCGATTAAAATATGTCGGATGAAAGTTTTTTGAAAATTTTGCACTATCATAAAATAGATACATTTATTGACAAGTGTACAAAAATCACCTCAAAATGAGAAGTTTTGATTGGTTAAAAAATGTGAATTTTGTAAAAACATGAAAAAATATGAAAGTTTGAAAAGAATGGTCTTGAGAAGGTTGAACTGACCATTGGGTATCGTGGCACAAGACTGAACAAAGCTAGCTACCACTGGGACAAGCGTGTTTTGTGTTTATGAACCAAAACACGTGTTAATAAAAGATTGGAAAGTTTAAATATTCAAACTCAAGAACATGGCGGTGTTCTTCGATTCTCTTGATCCTCGATTCCTCAAACCATGCTAAAATCCTTGTTTCTCAACGAAATTGGATGAGTAAAAATGAAAATTGCTCGATTTTGAACAACGAACACGATGGTAGATGTTAATTGCATTTATTTTAGTCTAACACAATTAAATTTCAGAATCGTGAAGAACCCTAAAGCTGAATTTTCAAATTAAATGATGCATAGTTGATGATTTTTTAGTTTGTTTGAGGGTTTATGATCGTGATTAGTGCGGAAAGTGATTGGCCAAGAGTTTTTCATTTAAGTTCAAGAGAATCATGATATCGGTTCGTGTTCATACTTCAAGTGGAGATCGAATTGGTGCAAGGTGTTTCGAACTTGTTTCTCGATTGCTGACATCATCGGCTTGTATAGAAGCTATAGAGTGGTCTACTTGCTTGAGCTTGCTGATCTTTCCACTCAAGTCAACTGCGGTCGACAACATGAAACTCGAAATCGGGGTTAATGGAGTTAGGTTGTTAGTTATTGATCTGGATCATATATGATGTTATATGGAAGGTGTTAGAGTGATCAAAACATATTGGTTCAAGTTAAACCAAAATTGAATGCTTAGGCGGTTTAGGCAACTTTGAAAATATGAAGTTCAATTCGATTTCCACTTGTTCTTGGGTTGATTTTATTCAAACAAGTTTAGTATTGATATTGGAATGTGTTTGACACCAAAGTTTATCATGGTTTTTCACTGAATTTAAAAATTGCAAGTTTGCTCAAAAGTGCATTATGTTTCTTGATTTTGAAGAAAGAAGTGAGAAAGCATAACTTTGCATTGCTTTGGCGTAGTTTTGAACTTGAAATCATGATCTATTTATAGGCCAATGGTTCTGAAAATGTTAGGAAAGAGTACATGGCTTTTGGTAAATCAAGGATGCCTTAAAGGGTAAGAAAGACTTTTCAAAAGAAAAAGGAAGTTTCCTCTTTTACCATGTGTGAAAAATCTTCCAATTGATCTTATCCATCTCAATATATCTAGCTGATATTTATCAGCTCAATGATCAAGTTGGCAAGGTTGTATTGCTTCTAGATGAAGAAATCTCAAAATGACCTATAATGTGATGTTTTGAACTTTGAAAAATCAAGTTCATGGAGCCTTATGTTTCAATTTCAAAAGTATAGCTAGACTCCATGGATTTGTGAGTTATTGGACATTTTGGAAAACTTGTTTCAAGAGCTACAACTTTCATGTTTTGAGTTTTTTCCAATTCAAAATGGAACTAGGTGAAAAAATGGCATGAAGTTTGGAAAAAATAAGAAATTTTAACACTTAGAAATTTTTCTAAGTCTTGAAACTTTTGACTTTTTGTTGACTTTTTCAAATTCTTTGATTTTTTATGATCATGATGGATCATTTGAAGTATTTTGATGATGGAAAAAGTTTTGTCTTGAAAAAGTTGACCAAAAGTCAAAGTTTGACTTTTCAGTGTAGATGAAATTTCATCAGATGTTTCTGAAATTGACTAATGAAGTCTGTGAACTTCTGTGATGTTTTGAATCCAGAAATTAGGTCAAGATGTTGTATCTAAGATATAATGACCAATCTCTATCCAAAAAAGTCATTTCTTGCTCAAAAAGTTAGAGAATACTCATGCTCGATCAAAACCCTAATTGGTCGATCCTCGATTGATCTAAGAGAAAAATTGGATATCTGATGATTAGAGGTTGATGATTTGATCAAGATAGATCAAATGAGGTGAGAAAAACTCAAACCCTAATTGGTTGCCTCTTGAATCAGATGAAAATCTGATGAAACCCTAATTTTGACACTGTAAGCTATACCGATTAATGCTATCTGATTAGTGATGCAATATGCAAAGGTAAGATGGTATATTAGGTCAAAAATTGGGGTATGACAGATCTTATTTAAGTTTCTTTAACTTTGAGAGAGATGAATATCTTCGTTTTGATAGGTGTAAAGAGACTTAAATATCAAATATCATAATTTTGGACCTAAGATACCAAAAATGCGGATGATACAAAATGATTGAAAAATTTTACCAGGATGATGTCAAAGAAATGACATGGTGGGAAAATTTATGAGATGACTTCGATCTATAAGAAAAGGGATCTGTTTGTTGGGAAACTATGTCTTTGGGAAAAGAGATTCACAAAACATGTGAATATTTGTTTTGTTTTTGGGAAACAAAGAGATTACCTTCTGTCAGCCTCGTGACAATGTTTAAGGTAAGTGAAAATGACATTACCAATTATCAGCCTTGTGATATTGTGCAGTAATGAGTTCTGAAGATATTACCAATTATCAGTGAAGTGATAACTATAACAAGGTAGATCTTGAGAAAAAAATTGCTGTGTATTCAACTTTGTGAACAACAGACAAATGATGGACACAGATCTCAAAATGAGTTTTGAAGATATTACAAATTATCAGCAAAGTGATAACTATAACAAGGTAAATCTTTGAAAATTTTGTTGAGTATTCAGCCTTGTGAATAACAGACAGTGAAAGAAACAGAACTCAAATGAGTTTTGCTTTCTTGGATACAATCTTGCCGAGGATCTCTCTTTTGAGAAGAGCGGGCATTTTGATGGAAGACAGGTTTTCTTTTAGGCGGAAAGACAAGCTGGCAGGGAAATTTCTCGTATAGTCATGATTTTGACTTTGTTGAGAAGACAAACTTTTATGACAATTTTATGAATGAAGAGAAAATAAGCGGCTCGAAATGAGGCTATTGCTTATTGTTTTGTTGATTATAGGCAGGTTCTATCCGAGAATGAGCTGGAAAGAAAAAGTCAATCAAGACATTATTCCCAATGAGGAATGATCTCAGCTACGGAATGTGGTAGAAGAAAATGTATTTCTCTGCTTGGGGGTACTCCGCCGGGGAAAAAGGAAAATGTATCTTTTCCGTTTGGAGATACTCTACTGGGGATAGACTTGTACTTACATGAGTAAGCGTGATTTACACCAGTGATATGGAAGCAAACATTTCAAGGAATGCAAAAATGCACGAATGATGCTATTATGTATGAATGTCATGAATGTTATATGCATGCTAACAATACTTGACAAAGACACTAAAAAGATATTTGGGAAAAGGACCACGTCACAGTTCGAACAAATATTCAGTGAAAATTGCAGCAACTGTGCAGACGTTCACCGATGAAGAATTTGAGTTGCATGCTTTAAACTTTCAGAGAAAGACACTTCATTGGCAACTTGGTTGGGGATTCCTTTTGGGATAAGAATACCGTCCTTCAATGATTCTGTGAGGATAAGACTTTATAGCGATCGTTTTATCCTTGAGATTGAAACACTTCTGGAGCTGTTGAAGTTCTTTACGTGTTCATAGTTCAAAGGAAAATTTTGCTTTTGTTTCAAAATTTTGAAGTAAAAATTCATTTAAAACATTTTAGTTTCAAAAGTGATTTTCACAATAAAAGCGTTATTTTGCAAAAGCGAATAAAGTAGGAATTGCAAACAAAAGCACAAGGCTCAAATTTATTGATAGAATGGTAATCGATAAATCGTGATTCCAGGACTATTTACAAAAGTTGGAAATGATAATTTATTGGGAAAAGGCTACATTGAAAGCAAATAACCTATTATCCCTAACAACTTTGAATTCCAAGCTGCTTGTTGCTTTAGAAGACTTGATTGAAAATCCGTTGATGGAAGATTCTTGAATGACAGTATGGTGGTCTGACTACTTTGTCGTTTTTTTGTTGTGTATCCTTGTTTTGCCTAGATTGCCTTTTTAGGTTTCAATCTATCGGGATATTTTACATTTATTGTCTCTAATTTTTGCACTGGATCGCCTTTTAGGTTTCAATCCAGAACGCTCATTTTGCCTAAGCCGCCCTTTTGGGTTTCTACTTACGTTTGTTCTTTTGTTTTTAAGAGCAAAGTATTTTTGACTACGTCGGCATTCGGGATCGGGAGTTCATCACCGTCCATGGTTGTGAGTCATATGCCTTGAGCTTCTTTGCGATGTATGGGCCTTCGTAATTAGGAGTCCATTTGCCCTAGAATGCGGTTGAAAAGCAGAATCTTTTAAGCACAAGTCACCTTCTCGGATTTCATGAGTCGGACCTTTTGTGGAAAGCTTTCTTCATTCTTCTTTGATAGATTGTCCATGACACGGAGGCGGTCGGCGCTTTTCTTCAATTAAGTTCAGTGATCGTATACGCTTTGACACCATTCGGCCTCGAGCTTAGTTTCCATGAGAACTCTCATTGATGGGATCTCAACTTCTCTGAGGACACTACTTCCATACGTATACTAGAGAAAGGAGTTGCCCTGTTGAAGTGCGCTGAATCGATACCATGCGAGCAAATGGCGATTTCGTGCCGGTCTTTGTAGGTGATGACCATTTACGGACGATCTTTTGATGTTTTGTTGGGCTGCTTCAGCGGCGCCGTTCATCTTTGGCCGGTAAGGAGATGAGTTATGATGCTCGATCTTGAATTCCTCACAGTTCTTTCATCATTTTGTTGTTCAAGTTAGATCCATTATGCGTAATGATCTTGCTTGGAACTCCATATCGGCAAATGAGGTTGTTCTTGATGAACCTCACAACCACTTGTCTTGTGCGTTGGCGTGAATCTTGCTTGACCCATTTGGTGAAGTAATCAATAGCCACGAATGAGCGATGTCCGTTGGGCGCTTTTGGTTCAATCATTCCAATCATGTCAATGCCCACATGGAGAAAGGCCACGGAGAGGAAGAGCGTTGAGTAGATTCGGAGGCACATGGATCTTATCTGCAGATCGGCACTTGTGACATCTTTTGGCGTGTTCTGACAATCGATTCCATCGTTATCAATAGTATCCTGCTCTTAAGATTTTCTGGACATTGCATGCCCATTTGAATGAGTTCAAAGGACCCTTCATGCACTTCATGGATGATCGTGCGCTTCTTGTGCATCGGCGCATCACGGCAGAACCATATCAAAGTTTCTTTTGTATAGCACATCCTCATTCAGGAAGAAATTCCTAGAAAGCCTCCTCAGAGTTTTCTTATCTTTGTACGATGCCCCGAGTGGGTACTCTCGTGTTTGAAGGAAACGTTTGATGTCGTGGAACCACGGTTTATCGTCGAAGCCATTGCAAATACATATCACGGTCTTTCAGGCGTCGATCGGATTCGGGCATATCATTCCAATCTTTGACTTTGTACATGGAAGATAGAGTGGCCAAGGCGTCTGCCATTCGATTTTGATCTCGAGGGATATGATGCAGTTCCACTTCGTTGAAGAAAGTCAACAAACGTCTCGCATAATCCTGAGGAATCAGACCAAGATGATGAGTTTCATACTTGTCTTTGATTTGATTGATCACTGGTGAGTCTCCATATATCGAGGATCTTAATCCTCAAGTCGATGGCTTCTTGATACCCATGATGCTTCATATACGCTATGTTGTTGGTGCAATCAAATAGCAATGCAGCGAAAAGCAGGATATGAGAACCCTCGGGAGTGATGATGGCCTGATTCCATTGCCAAAAACATTCTTTGGCGGAGGCGTTTCAAAGCCCACACCAAAGCACAACGGGTTTTCTCGAGCATGGAGTAACGAGTTTCCGCAGTCATGAACTTTTACTCAAGTAGTAAATAGCATGCTCCTTCTTACGGTGTCATCTTGTTGTCCAATCGCAGCCATGGACTCTTCTAGTGCGGTAAGATACATGATTAAGTCTTCCTTCAAGCTGGAGGATCAGTATTGGTGGTTACGGCGGGTACTCCTTAATCTTGTCAAGCGCTTTTTGGCAATCGGTATCCACACAACCTTTTGATCTTTGAGGCTTGAATATCGGCCCGAGGTAGGTCATCGAGAGATAAATCTGGAGATGTAATTGAATCGTCAAGAATCCTCTTACTTGCTTTCCGTATGTGGCGTAGGCATTTCTGAATAGCCCGACTTTGTCGGGTCAACTTCAATTCCTTTTGTTGATGAAACCTAGGAGTTTTCGGATCTTACCCCAAAGGTGCATTTGTTAGGATTGGGAAGATTGAAATTTCCTTAGCGTTGAAACAACTTCAAAGATAGTTTATATGCTCCTCTTGATGTCGAGACTTTGCTATCATATCGTCCACGTGACTTGATCTCTTTGTGCATCATGTCATGAAAGAGTAGTCATTGCCCTTTGGTAAGTTCGCTGCATTCTTTAATCAAGCGACATTACTTTATAGCAAAAGGTGCCCGTGGCGTGATGAAGGATGTCTTCTCCATGTCTTGAGCCATTACGATCGATTATAACCGAAAAACCATCCATGAAGGAAAAGGCGTTGAACTTTGGTGCTATCCACTAGCATGTCGATGTCACGGTAGTGGGAAATCGTCTTTTGGACTTGCTTTGTTGATCCGATAGTCAACACACATTCGACCTTTCCATCTTTCTTGGAGGCAATTACTATGTTGGCTAGCCATTGAGGATATTTAAGTGTGAGGAAACCGTCAGGCTTTTGAACTTCCTTTTTGATTTTGTCGGGCATTTTGGGTGAACTCTCCTCGGTTTTGTTTTTGTGGCACTCTGGTTTTAACGGCGGTGATGCTCCACGATCTTTATCTAAACTGGCATGTCTTGGTAAGACCAAGCGAACACATCAACATACTCTTTGAGAAGATTTATCAGTTTGCCCTTGACAGTGTTGTCGAGTGAAGCTCCGATATTTACTTCTTTTTTATCTTCATCCGAACCCAAATTGATTGCTTCTAGAGGTTCTTTATGAGGCTGAATGATCCTTTCCTCGTGCCTTAGCGTCTAGAAATTTCATGGGATCTCTTCTTCACTTCTTCCTCGGCGACTTCACAGGGGATTTCAAAGTTGGGAGAGAGCATAGAGTTATGGCTTTCAATGGATTTGTCCATCTGTTAATCTGCATTTTTGATTTATGTTTGATTATTAAAAACTTTTTTGTGAAAGTGTATGCAAATTAATAATTTTTTTTTTATTGATTTTTTTTTTACTGTGTTTTTTTTAGGATTATCATTTCCAGAAAAGGGTAAAAATGAAAATAAACACAAAGTGTGGAATCAAAACAACGCATTTTATTTATGATTCACAATATGAACAGGGCCCTAAAATACAAACTCATTTGTCTTGGGCAAGACAAAGAGAAATTATTTAAAAGATAAGCCCTATAAAACATCTCTTCGCTTTGGGCGTGAGGTTCAAAACAAAAGCAAGATAAACTACTTAGAGCTATGAGCGTTAGTCCGAACTTAGCGGGTTTCCAGAGGTGACGAACTCCTTGGAAGTCGAGGTACTCAGGTAATTTTCCACTTGGTTTAACCCTTGAGTAGACTTTGGTCGCTGGTTGAGCAAGCTTTGAAGATTCTGGACGATGGCGCTTGCCTTTTGTGCTGCTAAAGCGATCTTCTTGATTAACAGATCGGGAAGTATGAGATATAGCATTTGTACTTCCTGTTGATCTTTGTGTTGAATACTGGGGATGTACCTTCCAGTCTTCAGTGAAGACACTCGTTGTCGGCGACACTTTCTAGATCGTATCCTGAGTCGCACTCTTGATCTTCAGTGATCATGTTGATGTAGTGATAACCAGGATCTGGTTTGATGAATTCCACAGGTGTGTTGAAGCAGAGATCCTCGTTTGGGATCTTGATTTGCTGATTAGGCTGAGAAGACGTATATTCCTCTTCTGATTGACTAGGGTACTCAAAAGATTCGCCCCATCCAGTGGGCTGGATATCTTCGATCCGGATTTTTGAGCTTTCTGGCGCAGTGTATTTCACCATGTAGTTAAATTTGCCACTTGGTTCTCCCAAGGTATCCCAAACTTGGAAGGGGCGGATTTTTCATGCCTTTGCGGGACATGTTTTGAATTGATCAGTTGGTACGTACAATCCTTCTTGCGACACATATTCAGGGCTGTTTAAATAAGTGCTCCACTCTTCAAATTCGGAGGGATCGTCTTCATCCTTTTCAATGGTTACAACGCTAACTTCTTGGAGAACAGGGTTTAAGAAACCCCTACTGTTGAATACTTCTTTGATTGACTTCATCCTTTTGTTGTCTTTGGAGAATACGGTGTGAACGAGTCCAGCTTTGTTTCGTTCTTGGCGGGTTTGATTACATGTCCCGATCCTTGACATTGCCATCTTTCACAATCATGCGCTTCTTTATCTGAAGAGATAGATGATTTGTTTTTTGGTAGATTCATCTTCTACGGATGCTCGGAGATGTGTCCTTCAACGTCATTAGCCGTGATGAAAGAAGCTGGATAGATGACTTACAAGCAAAGCTTGTTCACCGATGGTTACCAACTTTCCATTTGTAATTTCAATTTCGATGAAGTAGAAGTTCTGCTCTCCTCGTGGATCGGTCTTCTAGTAGACAAGCTATAATTGGTACCCCATGACTTGGAAAGTAATTTGGAAAGTGTCGGACCAATTGTCATCGGAGATCAACTTCCCCAATAAGCGACTTCCTTGATCCATAAAGCTCTATTATTATCATTGAACTTCATTGGCGTCCCCTTAAGCTAAGCAAGCGATGTCGTCTTGGCATTACGTTCAAAGATGAACTGTATCTAAATACATTGGACGGGAATCGATTGAAAATCATTGAGATGTGGAGGCCAAGTTGTGATCTTTCCTTCTTGGAAGTTCCTCGTCATTGAAGCTTAGATTATTGCAATTGTTATGTTGGCGACAATACCTCCAATTAAAGTAGTCACATCATGATCTATCTTGGTCTAGTACCCTCATTAAAAGCTTCTCGGTGAGCAGTTGAGGTAGAGACATTATCAAAATCTTGGAAGAAGTGCATCGTTGATCACGACTCGTATTCGCTTTTCTTAATTAATTTTATTATCTCATCAAAGTACGTTGAGCGTTGGTTCTGTCGGGAGGACCAACATTTGTACTGGAGTTAACAGCGGGAATCGTTCAGGATTCTTGGAAGATATATTAAGCTGGTTTTGTCTAACAACGAGGCGGGTGGTCTTGGTGGTAATGGGTGTGCACTCGTCCATGTGTTGCTCGTCCGATTTACATATTGACATTAAATTTGGAAGTGTAGGCATGGGTTTCTCCTTTCCATCCTCTATCAGGGTTGCATGGTATTGGTAAGGAATTGCTTTGGTAGAACTGTATGGAATAGGACCGGGTGGGCAAATTACCAAAGGAGATGTTGGAATGCTGGTACCATTGTATTCAATCTCCACATGCTTGGGTACGTTGAAACAAGGGGTGATAACGTTTACTTCGGGATTTTCCGAGTTGATATCTGAGACTAAAAGCTCATGCGGAAAATGCCCTACTGTATTTACGTAATGTTCATCTCTGTTTTTGTAAATTTGTAAGTCACCGATGTCCAATAACCGCTGAATGCCTGCTTTTATGGTGGGACATCCTTGAATATCATTGGAGCAGATATGGCAAGCTGCGTAATCGTGCCTAGTGAAGGTGCTCGTTGGTATGCATTATCATGAAGATGTACTAAGTTCCCTACGATCAAGTTTACATCGTGACAAGGTACATGTCATATTTCTTAGCATCAGTTCTTGAGTGTCCACTATGGTAGGAAGCGGATTGGCTTGCAGTTCGGACTTGTATTTACGAAGGAAGAAGATTAGATCTTACTAATGCATACTTACGCCTTTAATGCTATACAATGTTCAAGGTCATGGCACTGGTGCCCTTGGTGAAAAGGGCAAGATCGTCGTCTTGTACCACCACGGCAATTTTAGGAACGGGTGGTGACCTTATCATGATTTCTTTCTATGGCGGGTAAAGTTACGTATGCGTCATTGGATTGGGTGAATTGTGGGCCCGGCGTGGTTTTGATTGTTATCTTCTTGAGCACATTGAGTTTGTTGATTTTGTTGAAATTGCGGAGCAATTCACTGTGTTTGAGTTGTGTTGTGGCGGGCGCTATGGCGGCTACATCGTTGTTGAATGACATTCTTGCATGGTTTTCCTCGGAGACCATTCCTATGTTATGTTCCTTTTCCTTGGAAAAGGGTTCCAATCTTCTTTATTCCTAGAAGATCTTGCTTCCTTGGTTAGGCGTCCGATTCGACCCCTTCTTCTAATCGCATTCCCATGCTTACCATCTCGGTGAAATCTCCGGGGCGCTAGCGATCATTCGTTCATAGTAGAATGAGCCTAGGTATTCAAGAATACCTTAGTCATCTTCTCTTCAATGGTGGGTTGACTTGGCGGCAATTTCCCTCCATCGTTGCATATTCTTTGAATGTCTCTCTTTCCTTTTGAGACATGGGCGGAGTTGATCCTATCGGGACCATATCCAAGTTGAACTTATATTCTTTGACAAAGGCTTCACCTAAGTCGTTGAATGTTTGGATATTCGTCTTTGTCTAAACCCATGTACCACTTGATCTGGCACGGTGAGTATCTTGGAAGTAATGGATTAATAATGGTGATCTTCATTGTATGTGGACATTTTCTGGCATACATCGTGAGATGACTTTGTGGACAGGAGTTCCCTTTACTTTTCAAATGGGGACTTTGAATTTTGCGGTATTCTTCTGAGGAACTAAGCAAAGATCACAGGCGTTTTTCCAAACAATTCTTTCCTCGAATCGTTTTATCTCTTGCATTTTGAGAAGTTGTTCTGGAGATTCTCCATTGAACCACGTGGATTTGAGTTCTTGCAGGTATGGTGAACTTCTTCGTCTATGGTAGCGTGTACTACTGGCGGAGTTCGTCATGATCGGTTGAGAAAGGCATTGTTACTTGTGGAAGAGTTACTCCACGTTGCGGAGTAAATGTAGAGTTTTCTTTGCCAAAGTAGGTATTTCAGCGAGGTTGTTTGAGAAGTCGGTTGGCAATTCCGATGCAAAGTTGAAAGGCATGCCCATGGATAGCCTACGGCATCTTGAAGAGTGAGCTACTACTATGATTAAGATAGTAGTATTAGAAATTCTGGTTGATTTTACTTTGTTGACTTTGTTGTAATATGAGTTGACCAAAGATGTGAGTCTCTCACTTCTTCTTGTAGTGTAATTCTTGTACTACGAGTTCACATTCTCTTGTTCAAATCCTTCCATTACTTTTCTTCTTTTTGATCTTGTATAAATGCGTTCGAGTTGGTAGTGATTCGAGAAACTCTAAGGCCTGACGACAGCGATCTTTCCTCTGTTCAAACTATTCAATCTTGTTCAAACTGTTCAAAATTCAATTTCAAGCATGCTGTTCAAGTATCGGACTCTAGACAATAGACTTAAATGCAAAGTATGATGCATGAATATGATTGTAAAGAAAGATTTCCAAAATTTCGCTAAAAGAGATATTCGGCAAATATTTGGATGGAAAACACGAATTTTATTGATTATTGAAAGAAGATTACAACAATTGTTTTGTTGGAGCATTGCTCACACGAATGATAAAATAAATGATAAAATTACAAACTAAATTGAACTAATTAAGCGTCTCGTCGGATGAAGATCAAAAGGCTTGATGCGACTTCACCGAGTTTCCTTTCCATAGTGAGCTTTTATTCGGCTTTCTCGGCTTTTAGCTTGCTAATGACTCTTTTCCACTCGTTGGGGCGGGATCGTTGGTTGTCATTTCCTCGAGCTTTCTTTTCCTTTCCTTGGCGTATCTACGGATTGCGTTATCCTTTTGGCGAATCTTCTCATCTTTCTCCATGAGCCATTCATCCTGGAAGTAAAGCGTCTTTTCATGATCTTTGACTTGCTTCTTGAGCTTCTCATTCTCAAGATTAGTCTTAAGGAATTTGTTTTCCAAAGCTTCTTTCTCAAACCTTATCTTGGTCAAGGCTTCTTGGTATTCTCCACGGCTTGGGGAAAATTTGTTGATTTGGAGCGATTGAGAACATGGGATCCTCATAAAGTAAGGCATTGAAATTCCTTAGCTCTTTTCTTTACCAAAGTGTAGGTTTCCATGGCTACACAATTCTTTGCTTTCCTTTTCTTTCCTTGGGATGTGATGCCAAGCTTTGATCATCCTAGCTTTCAATCCAGAGAATCCTCTCCTTCATGGTAGAAGTAGCTTTCTGTAAATCCAAGAGGTTTACTAGGTTGGTGTATCGAGGTTGACGTCTACTTGAGAATGGGTTGTAATTGATTCCTCCTTTTGTACCCGATGAAAGTGCGTTGGCAAATTCTCCAACTCTCAATGATTTCCATCTCATTGTACGCCATGGTATACCAATGGATATAAATCGTTTGTAAGAGACATGAGTCTTGAGACCAATGCCACTCGTCTTTGTTTCGCGGAAGATAGGAGATTTAGGCAAGTGTGAGGTAATCCATTTGAAAAAGAGGTACCGACATCACGATAGTTCCATCTCCTTGCGATTCCTGATGAATAGAGGCGTCGTGTCACCAAGCAAAGTGGGAGCAGGATTTCCAATCAGAAAGATCCTTATGGCGTTGATATCAGCGAAATTTGGGACGTTGGAAACAACACAATCCATAGAGTAAAGCTAAAATAGCTTCAAGGCTACCATACTACCGGCTTGAGAGAATTTGAGAGCCTTCTCCATTAGGAACTTTGAAGTTAGTCCTAAGAGTTTTCCTAGTAGTTAGGTTTTGTCTATCTCAGTTTCTTTATGAGTCATTGTTGCAATGATGGTGACTTAGGAATGGCTTCAAACCATTGAAAGGTACTTTGTCGATCTTGAGATACCTAGGATATCGCGTACTCTTCCAAAGTAGGCATCAATTGATAATCGGGAAAGTGAAGCGCGATAGGCGGTATCGTAAAACTAAGCAGTTTTGAGAAGTCCTTCATCGGCGTTAGCGTTTAGAAGAGTTAAAGAGTTCCATAGCGTTTTCGAAATCGAGGATCTTCTACCAAGGATGCTAACTCTTTCAACTTTCCTACATCGAGAATTCTAAAGCTGTATCTCTTGGTGAATCTTCCTCGGCGTCCATCACTCTAACCTAAAATATTTTACAAAGAAAAATCTCTAAATTCTTTGGAAATGGGAGAAATGAGTGTTTTTTTTTTTGAATGAATGAATGCATGAATCGACAAACATGGTTAGTAGTTATACACACGGGCAGCGTTAAGTCACGAGCATGAAGCCAGCGATAAGAATCAGCGTGGTTAAGTTCTAAGGGCTTATTCATCGTGAAGCGGGTTCTGCGATAATCTGACTCAACACTCCTCTTTGAAATATTATCGAATTTGTTGAATACTCGATGGTCCATAATATTTTTCAAGGAACTACTTTGATCGTGTCTCGCATGACAATTACTCTAGGCTTACACCGAATAATCTCGCTTCATCCTAAATGGCGGGATGGGTTATGTGTTCTGATCCACTCGACTTCTTAAGTTCCCTTGAAAGCAAAATGTCTTTGCAAATACTTGCTAAACACAATACCCCCAAGACAACCTCCACTGGGAGGGATACATCAACTCCGTAAGTACTTGAGACTTCTTACGTATTAATACCTCCACCTAGATCTTAAATATGTTTCTTAAATCCGGTTAGGATTTCTTTCCATCGAGATGAAATGTGAAACACACAATAAAGAAAAAACAAACATATGCACAATATGAAAGCTTATCCCATTTCTTTTCTTTTTGAAAACAAAAAGCTTGGTGCTCTTGAGCGAGTCACATTTTTTGAAAGTCAAAGTTTAAGTGTACTCCCAGTCGCCATTTTTCTGTTCGCGTTAAAGGTGGCTAGAGAAGTTAGGCGTGAATTGATTCTAAACAAAACGATTTACTCTTTTGATTTGTTTATAAAGATGCATGAGCATCAAGCTTTATTATTTTCAACACAAGAAAGATGATTTAATGATTATGAAAAAGGGAAAATTAAATACCCTCAATGATATTGATATGCGTAACGACTAAGCGTAAACTAGGCATAGCGCATTAGGGAGATCGAGTAAGGATTGTTATATAAAGGGAATAGATGGAGCACCTAAATATATATAGTTATCTATAGCTTTATATATGAATATATTTGATATGTTTGTGTGTTTTAATTTGCTATTTCTATGATTGGGAAAGTTTCTCCTTTGGGATTTTAAGAAATGTAGATTATGAAGGATTCTAGGTTTTGTTATTATTGTGCTCATAAAGATCATGGATCTTGCATACATATCCTAGTGGGAATCGAGCATTTGTAGCTCGGATCTCTGGGGATCTATGGTTTGTAGTGCAGGGGAGAAGAAATTTGCTCGGCAAGGATGAGACCTTGTGCCTCACGTATTCTCAAAGGATGTTGAGAAAGTCAGAGCAATCGTAGTTCCCACTTATGCTAGTGGAAAGCAACGGAATGTTAGTAAGAGACAGACAAATGTCATCTTAATGAAAAATGTATCTAATCTATTTCAACACATACATTTTTGAAAAGTTTGATTGATTAAAATCTTTCGTCGTAAGTTATAGGTGTTTTGCTTGAGTGTACAAGCGTTACCACTTACATGTTTAAGAAAGATGTTTGAAAAAAAGATGATTGAATCTTTTAACTGTAAGTATAGGGTGTTTTGCTTGAGTGTACAAGCGTTACCACTTACTGTTAAGAGATGTTTTTTTTGTTTGAAAACAGTTTGAAAAAGTTTTTGACTGTATGTGATGTAATAGAGGAGATACTTCTTCCGTAGAGATGATAGATGTCTAAATCTCAAGGAGAAATTGATTGGATTAAAGGGATGCTTTTAAGAGCCCATGGGTCCTTGTATTGTAAGCCCAGAGGAGGCATTCGAGGGTCATCGAGGGTCATGAGGGTCATCGAGGTCACTTATGAGCTCGAGAGGAAGCTATAGGGTATGGCTGGCTTTGTGTTAAAGGTTTCACGGAAATCCTTTTTGGAATTTAGAGCAATTTCAGGGAATTATACTCTCATGGTTCTATCCTAGCGGGTGATTCTTTGTATTGGAAGCCCAATAGGAGGCATTCAGAGATTTCTGTCTCTTTTGTTGATGCCAGAGAGAAGGCTAAACTCAATGAGGTTCTTTTGAATGAAGCCCAAGGAGGTGACTCAGCGGGGGAGTGTTGTCTTATATGAAGCCTAAGTAGAGGCTAAACTCAAATGAATGAGTTTTCTTATATGAAGCCTAAGGAGGCTAAACTACTGTGGGGAGAGTTATCTTGTATGAAGCCCAATCGGAGGCTAAATTCATCTTTGGAGATGAATTATCTTGTATGAAGCCCAGCGGAGGCTACAAGCTTGGGAACCTATTGGTTAGACTAATTGTTATGTTATAATTAGGCAGTTGTATAAACAAGTTGTGTGTGTGATATGTATTCACAGGAGTTTATGAAGGAAATATAAACAATGCATGATGTTTATTTACAGAGTTTATGAAATATAAACAAGTGTCTACGAGCGAGCGTTAAAAGCAGCGTAACTTGATTATTACAAGTTTGAGCGTGTACAAGGAAGTAGTATGTACGAGCGAGCTATTTATGTACTGGGCGAAGATGGATGTACATAGGAGGGTTGGACTTACACCATAAGGGTGGCCCATTGGTTTAAAGCAGTTTCAGGGAATAATGCTCCTTTCAATACCAATGGTATTCGATTATATGTCTGACGAGCGAGCAGTGATCAAAGTTTATCTTAAAAGGTATACGTGTTATATACGGATAAAAGTTTTATATTAAAATAAATTGATATGTACAAGGAAAAGATGTATGTACATAAAAATGTTGGTTTGTATATACAGTGAAATAAAACAAGCGATCGAGTTTATGCAGTACTTGAGTATAAAGATATCATGTTATGTACAGATAAAATTTATATATATCTGAAAGAATTTGATATGTACAAAATATTATTATGTATAAAAAGAATGTTATGGGACTTACACCGTGAGGAGGCCCATGATCGATTAGAAATTTGAGAGAAAGCAATTCGGTTTATCGTTTAAATCGGATCGATCATGGTAAAAGATGTAAGTTTGATGAAATGTTTTGAAAAATGATTTTTGAAAGTATTTTGAAATGTGAAGTTCATTTATGAGAAGTTTTGAAAAGAATCGGAAGTCGAAAACATGAAAAATTCACCTTTAAAAGGTGTTTTGAAAAGTGCTCAGAACATCGTTTTCGGCTCAATTAAAATATAATCAGATGAAAGTTTTTTCTGAAAATTTTTGCACTATCATAAAATAGATACATTTATTGACAAGTGTACAAAAAATCACCTCAAAATGAGAAGTTTTGATTGGTTAAAAAAAATGTGAAAGTTTTGTTAAAAACATGAAAAAATATGAAAGTTTTGAAAAAGAATGGTCTTGAGAAGGATTGAACTCAGGACCATTGGGTAACATCACATTAACTGCTGCACTACAGGCAAGCTATCTACCACTGGGACAAGCGTGTTTTTGTGTTTATGAACCAAAACACGTGTTAATAAAAGATTGGAAAGTTTAAATATTCAAACTCAAGAACACGCGCGCAGTGTTCTTCGTTCTCTTTGATCCTCAGATTCCTCAAACCATGCTAAAATCCTTGTTTCTCAACGAAATTGGACGAAGTAAAAATGAAAATTGCTCGATTTTGAACAACGAACACGATGGTAGATGTTAATTGCATTTATTTTTAGTCTAACACAATTAAATTTCCAGAAATCGTGAAGAACCCTAAAACTGAATTTTTCAAATTAAATGATGCATAGTTGATGATTTTTCAGTTTGTTTGAGGGTTTATGATCGTGATTAGTGCAGAAAGAGATTGGCCAAGAGTTTTTTCATTTAAGTTCAAAGAATCATGATATCGATTATTTTTCATACATTCAAGTGGAGATGAATTGATGCAAAGAGTGTTTCCAGAACTTGTTTCTCGATTGCTACAACATCATCGGCTTGTATAGAAGCTATAGAAGTGGTCTACTTGCTTCGAGATTGCTTCAATCTTTCCACTCAAGTCAACCTGCAGTCAGCTTAACATGAAACTCGAAATCAGGGTTAATGGAGTTACAGTTGTTAGTTATTGATCTGGATCATATATATGAGGTATATGGAAGGTGTTAGAGTGATCAAAACATAGCTGGTTCAAGTTAAACCAAGAATTCGAATGCTTAGGCAGTTTAGGCAACTTTGAAAATATGAAGTTCAATTCTGATTTCCACTTGTTCTTGGGTTGATTTTATGATTCAAACAAGTTTAGTATTGATATTGAATGTGTTTGACACCAAAGTTTATCATGGTTTTCGAATTTAAAAATTGCAAGTTTGCTCAAAAGTGCATTATGTTTCTTGATTTTGAAGAAAGAAGTGAAAAGCATAACTTTGCATTGCTGGTGTAGTTTGAACTTGAAATCATGATCTATTTAGGCCAATGGTTACGAAAATGTTAGGCAAGAGTACATGGCTTTTGGTAAATCAAGGATGCCTTAAAAGGGTGAAAGACTTTTCAAAAGAAAAGGAAGTTTCCTCTTTTACCATGTGTGAAAAATCTTCCAATTGATCTTATCCCATCTCAATTATATCTAGCTGATATTTATCAGCTCAATGATCAAGTTGGCAAGGTTGTATTGCTTCTAGACGAAGAAATCTCAAAATGACCTATAATGTGATGTTTTGAACTTTGAAAAATCAAGTTCATGGAGCCTTATGTTTCAATTTCAAAAGTATAGCTAGACTCCATGGATTTGTGAGTTCTTGGACATTTTGGAAAGCTTGTTTCAAGAGCTACAACTTTCATGTTTTGAGTTTTTTCCAATTCAAAATGGAACTAGGTGAAAAAATGGCATGAAGTTTGGAAAAAATAAGAAATTTTAACACTTAGAAATTTTTCTAAGTCTTGAAACTTTTGACTTTTTGTTGACTTTTTCAAATTCTTTGATTTTTTATGATCATGATGGATCATTTGAAGTATTTTGATGATGAAAAAAGTTTTGTCTTGAAAAAGTTGACCAAAAGTCAAAGTTTGACTTTTTAGTGCAGATGAAATTTCATCAGATGTTTACGTGTTGATGAAGTCATGAACCACATGATGTTTTGAATCCAGTTAGGTCAAGATGTTGTATCTAAGATATAATGACCAATCTCTATCCAAAAAAGTCATTTCTTGCTCAAAAAATCAGAGAATACTCATGCTCGATCAAAACCCTAATTGGTCGATCCTCGATTGATCTATGAGAAAAATTGGATATCTGATGATTAGAGGTTGATGATTTGATCAAGATAGATCAAATGAGGTGAGAAAAACTCAAACCCTAATTGGTTGCCTCTTGAATCAGATGAAAATCTGATGAAACCCTAATTTTGACACTGAAAGCTATACTGATTAATGTTATAGGCATGGTGATGCAATGATGCAAAGGTAAGATGGTATATTAGGTCAAAAATTGGGGTATGACAACCTCCAAACGAGAAATGGAGGAAATTCTGAAGGTTATCAAGAAAAGTGACTACAATGTTGTGGAACAGTTGGGACAGACTCCATCCAAAATCTCCATGCTTGCTCTGCTCTTGTGCTCTAAGGCTCATGCTAAAGCCTTGGTGAAGTTTCTGAAGAATGCTCACGTATCGCAAGACACTACCAATGATCAATTTGAAGTTTGTATTGCTAGTCTGGCTGCCAACAACGGCCTAGGCTTCTCTGATGCTGATTTGACTCCTGCCGGAAAGAAACACAACAAAGCCTTGCATCTACATTGAATGCAAGGCGTTACATTGTCTCATGTTTTGGTGGATACGGTTACCTACGAATAACCTTCGAACGCTTTTGATCGACTTGATATTGAAGGATTGGTTACGAAGCGGAGATATAATTGTGAGAGCTTTTGATGGTTCTAAGCGAGCACGCTTGGAGAACTCACTCTTCATTAAAGTCGGTTCCCGGACTTTCGACTACTTATTTGTTATGGACATCCGTCCATTCTCTTACCTACTCGGACGCCCTTGGATACATGGGGCGGTCTTTTACCTCTACTTACATCAGTGAGTGCCGGTGAAGGGGTTTATTCTGATAAGTGGTGAAGAAGAATATATGGTCATCTCAGTCATTCGATACCTCAAGGTGAGGGTGAATTCTTCGAGACTCCTTGTCAAGCTTTTGAAACAATCCCAGTCATGCACAGTCTCTCTGTCCCTCCTGAAGTTCACGTTCCGCCTAGGATGGCTCGTTGAAAGATGCTCAAGCTGCTTGAAGAAGGAGGTAGTACTATTTAGGGTTCAGCTCACGATCTTCCTTTCAAATCGACAAGGTGGTTTGAGGCTTCACCATCGGAGGTCGGAAGATGACACATGACGTGCGGCCAACTTCCCATTTGAGGGTGGAATCCATGCTATAGAAGGCAGCGGTGACCGACATCGACAATTGAGAACTTGTCGGAGAACTTGTGTTGCTACAACAAGAAGATCGAGTTATCTGACCACCACGGTCGGTTGAGATTGTGAATTTGGAGTGCGATGAAGGCGGAAAAGAGATCAAGATAGGGCGGGTCTTGAGCGGTGTCAAAAGATTAGTTCGAGATGCTACAAGACTATATTGAGGTTTTGCTTGGTCATACGAAGACATGCCGTTTGGACATTGATATTGTGGTACACGATTGCCGACAAAGAAGGTTTCTCGAGTAAAGCAGAAGGTTAAATCGCATCGTCACGAGATGTCGAGAGAAAATCAAAGCCGAAGTTATAAACAGTTCAATGCGGTTTCTTAGTTGTTACTTCTTATCCACAATGGGTTGCTAATGTGGTGCGGTGCCCAAGAAGGATGGCAAGGTACGAATGTGTGTGGATTACGGAGATAGAACAAAGCAAGTCCGAAGGCGATTTTCCCTTCCTCATATTGATGTTACGGTTGACAACACCGCCAGCATAAGGTCTTCTCCTTCATGGATGGTTTCTCCGGTTACAATCGGATCAAGATGGCTCAAGACATGGAAGACTACTTTTGTTACGGTGGGGCACTTTCGCTACAGGTTATGCCGTTTGGTGAAGAGCGCGGCGCCACTTATCAGCGTGCCATGGTGGCATTATTTCATGACATGATTCATCACGAGATAGAGGTCTCGTCGGCGACATGATAGCTCGATCACGGTGAAGAAGAACATCTTGATCATTTCACGGGCTGTTTGATGGTGAAGAAGTACAAATTGAGACTTAACCCCAACAAGTGCACCTTGGTCGGATCCGGTAAAATCTTAGGGTTTGTTGTCGATGGTAAAGGTATTGAGGTTGACCCGTAAAGGTTAGAGCTATTCAAGAAATGCCGACTCCCATAGCAGAAGGAATTCAGAGGTTTCTTAGGCCGATTGAACTACATTGCCAGATTCATTGCATATCTAACTGCTACTGGTGAGCCAATCATCAAGTTACTTAAGAAAGATCAAGTGGTAGAATGGAACGAAGATTGCCATATCGCTTTTGACAAAATCAAGGAGTACCTACAAAATCCTCCTATCCTGATGTCACCCGCCGAAGGAAGACCTCTTATCATGTACTTGACAGTGCTAGAGAACTCGATGGGGTGCGTGTTGGGGCAACATGGATGCAGTCGAAAAAGAGTATGCAATATACTACCTTAGCAAAAGTTTACCATTGTGAAACAAGATACTCACAGCTCGAGAAAACTTGCAGCGCGCTTAAAGTGCTTTCTCGACTAAGGCGTATGTTGACTCACACTACCTTGTTGATTTCCAAGATGGATCCGATAAAATACATATTTGAGAAACCACTCTCTCGGGAAGAATAGCAAGATGGCGATGATCTTGACCGAATCGACATCAGTATACTTCTCATAAAGCAATCAAAGGAAGTATAGTAGCGGTCATTTGGCTCATCAAGCCGTAGATGACTATCGATCTATGCAATTAAATTCCGATGAGGATGTTTTACTAATTCTTGATTGTGAAGAACGGAGCCGAGCGAAGGACACGAACAAGGATCCCGATGGACCATGGTCTTTGATGGAGCCTCAAACGCGCAGCAATGGTATTGGCTCCATCATTACATCCCTAGGCGGACATCGCCTTTCACATAGATTATGTTTCAGTTGCATTAATAACATGGCCGAATACGAAGCGTGCATCATGGGTATTAAAGCTGCTATTGACTTAAGAATCAAATTCTTGCAAGTGTATGGAAACTCAGATTTAGTGATCAATCAGATCAAGGGCGAGTGGGATACGAAGCATCCGAACCTCATTCCGTATCGAGAGCATGTTCTAAGTTTGATCCCCTACTTCGAAGAGATTATTTTCGATCACATTCCGCAAGAAGAGAATCAGTTGGCAGACGCATTAGCTACTATGTCATCTATGTTCAGGGTTAGATGGGACAACGAAGCTCCCCAGATCATCATTGAGAAGTTTGACGAACCAACATATTGTTATGATCTTGATACAGAAGAGAGACCTTGGTACTACGACGTGAAGAGGTATCTTGAGACTCAGGAATATCCCGCAAGGGCATCTGTCAACGATAAGAAGTTCTTGAGAAGGTTCGCATCCAAATTCTTCCTCAACAACGGCATCTTATACAAGCGCAATCATGACTTGTGCTTACTCCGCTATGTGGACCACAAAATAGCGGAACATATTATGGAAGAGTTACACGAAGGCGCATTTGGTACCCATTCCAGTGGACATACCATGGCTAAGAAGATTTTGAGAACAGGTTACTATTAGTCCACTATGGAAGCTGATTGTCATCGCTACGCTCGATCTTGTCACAAATTCCAGATTTATGCAGACAAAGTACACGTACCTCCAGTACCTTTGAATGTTCTAACAGCTCCTTGGCCTTTTGCAATGTGGGGCATTGACATGATCGTAGAAATCAAGCCCACAGCTTCCAACGGACATCGTTTCATCCTTGTGACAATTGATTATTTCACCAAGTGGGTAGAGGCAGCCTCGTTCGCATCTGTTACCAAGAATGTTGTGGCTCGTTTCATCAAGAATAATCTTATCTGTCGGTATGGTACTCCCGAAAGGATTATCACAGATAATGGCTCTAATCTCAACAACAAAATGATCACCAAACTCTGCACGCAGTTCAAGATCAAGAATCACAATTCTTCTCCATACCGGCCTAAGATGAATGGCGCAGTGGAAGCCGCCAACAAGAACATTAAGAAGATTATCTGAAGATGGCGGTGACTTGCAAAGATTGGCATGAGATGTTACCATTTGCTCTTCATGGTTATCGCTTTCTGATCTGACGTCAACGAAACCCTTTTCTCTCTTGTATACGATATGGGCAGTTCTACCCATCGAAGTTCGATACCCTCAACGAGTCCTCCGGGCGAGAGTTAAGCGAAGCGATTGGATCCAAACTACGCCTCGACAGATTAACTTGATCGACGAAAGCGACTCGTATCCATCGCCATGGACAGTTTATCGAGCGAATGATCGAGCATTCAACAAGAAGGTCAAGCATCGAGTCTACAAGTCGGTGATCTAGTAGTCAAGCGCATCATTCTTCCACAAGGTGATCCGGGGCAAGTGGACTCCCACCTCGAGGGACCACTTGTAGTCGGGACAATATTTTTCGGTGGAGCTATGATACTTAGCACCATGGATGGTGAAGACTTCCACACCACGTGAGCGAGACATAGTCAAAAATACTACGCATAAAGGGACCCTAGGTCGGTAGCCTAGGCAAAATAAGGACATCTGGTGAACCAAAGGGTTCGGGCAAAGTTAAGGATATATATAAAAAAAATGTACACACGGCAAATCGAAAACACAAAAAGCGGCTTGGGCAAGGTATCGGTGGGCGAAAACCGAAAAGGCGGTCTAGGCAAAAGTTAGGGATTTAGCGCACGATTATGTCTCGTCCGGATCACCTACTTCAGGACTACTATCGACATTCAAGATTCAAATGGCGAAAATCAATTCACTCACTTTCTCTTGACAAGAGATGAGATAGTTGAAATATGAGTACTAGCATAGTTGGAACTTAACGAGATTGTTTCCACATAGCTTTTACCTTTCTTATGCATAAACTACTTGGCCATACGACACATTCCAAATAAATACGAGTTTCTTTCTCTTTACAATTTTTGTTGTTGTCGTTTGCATAAAGTCCAACGTTTGTTTTGAATGATTATATGCATTTGACAATAAGAATATATTCACAAACATGCGAAAAGTGAACGAGCAAGGATAATTACTACAGACTCTAGGAATTGAGACGATGACGAAAGTCACCAATGCGTTCCCCTGCAGGGTACAATCCCCATAGAGATGTCGCTCACTACAAACCTTCCCAGTACACATTTTCCTCACTAGCGGACATTTCAAGCTTCATCACGTTAGTCCCGCGTGATCCCAATCGGTGAACCATGTCACATCGAGTCTTGACGATGATTCATCTCCAACGAGGTATCCCCGACAAAATATCACTTTCGGCAATCATCATTTCCCGTGACAATATCGGACTTGAAACTTGGTCGGATAGTGCATCGGAGAAACCTACATCTCTTATTCCGAGCCGAGAGATTTTGAAGGGCTCCAGTTACGCTAACCCGATCTCCCACAACTATCAAATACTCTCTAGCAAGACTTATCAAGATCGATGGGGTACATCCTAGATTATCCCAGCGGGTTTATGCACAAGATCCTCGGCGGCACCTCGATCTCTACCATCCTCAACAATATCTAAGGCTCAAGACTTGGTCGAGATAGTGCATCGGAGGAATCAGGTCGCCTTTCTTCTCGAGGTTTCAATCCGCTTCATCCCCAAAGTCGAGAAATCTCCAAGCGAACATCGCATCTTCTTCAAGATGGATATGTTTTGAAATACCACAACATCTATCATTCATACATTACTCATAAAGTCATAATATATGTCTTTCATACACATTGGCATGCATCATACTGCATAAGACTAACGATATCTATCAAAGTTTCTTTTGTTTTTCCAAGCAGTACAAATCATACAAACAAGCAGGTCGAGATTAATGCAGCGAGACGGAAAACTATCGAAAGAGCGCCTAGTTGTCCTCCAACAATGGTCCGGATTAATGCAAAGACGGAAAACTATCGAGCGACCGCCTAGTTGTCCTCCGACAACGGATCTAGGATTAATACGAAGCGGACGGAAAACTATACGAACAATGAAGTTATCCTCCGATAAGGCATTGGATCAATACACGAAGCACGGGAAGCTATCCACATTCGCCGACTATTATCCTCGGAGTAATCAAGGCGAAGATTTATTCGACTCTCTCTTATTATCAGACGACTACAGTCTAGTGTGCGACTCAGTTGCCTTGGATGGCATCTTAAGCCCATCTCCGACTACTTATCAACATTTCTCCACTTTCAGAATGCTGCATATTTGGTTAAAAACCAATACAAATCAATAACTTCATTCAAAGACAAGCACAGGGTCTAACGTACGACTCCCTCCGGATGGCATCTTAAGCCCATCCCCGTGCTCCTTTCACTCCCAGAAACGTCTACAGAGCCTAGCGTACGGCTCACTCCCCAGCATCGATCTTTCCAGGTGGCATCTTAAGCCCATCTCCGTCAGTTCTCCTATTCAAACAACAATCTCGAGTCTAGCATACGACTCATTCCTCAGCTTCTCCAAATGACATCTATAAGCCCATTCCCGCATCCATCACCAGCGAGTGCAAATTTTCAGGTGTACCCGAGTGTTCAATCATCTTCTACCTCCAGGTCACGAAAGGCGAACATGTCAATCTAAACCTTCCAGTACAAGAAGATTGAACAGGGGCAGCTGTCATACCCCAAAATTTTCCCTCCTATTCCTCAATACATTCCATACATCCATACTCAAGGATTTCTCAAGGGTTGATCAGACAAACCCTCTCCTAGACAATCAACCCAAGCTAGGGTTTGGCAATTCTCAGATCAAGATGGACTTCCAACATCCCCAATGGTCATCATGCCTCCTCATATGCTTCAAAGATTCTCCATGTCAAGTTTCAAGCCTCACAACTTCATGTCTCACAAGAATGTTCAAAAAATGCTTCATTTGGAAGGTATGGATCAAAACATTACAGATCCTTTTCAAAGTCAACAAATAGTCAACTTTTTGTTTTGAAGATTTATTGAGCATGGAAACTCCAATTGAGATGAAACCAAAGAGGTTGGTTAGAGGACACTTAGAGCTTTCTAAAAAGTCCAAGAACACTCAAAAATGTGGAAAATTGAGCAAAATACACCTTGCGCAAGTTGGGCATTTTTGAAGAAGTGCACATAGAGAGATACTTGTTAAAATCCAAAATTTTGCAAATGGGCCTAGTTTTCTTCATTCAAACTTGTTCCTTAGACAATTTGGAACATCAAACCAATGCCACAATTTTAGCTTTATTTTTCTATTTAATTTGGATTTTATTCATTTAAATACAAATTAAATTAAAAAATAAGGTATAAAATCAAAATTAAATGCAAAATTGATTTTTCTCTCATGCTTGAGGTCCAAGTAACTCACACAAGCTGGAAATTTTCGAAATTTGCATAGATTTGGCAAGAATTTGATTGAAATTTGATCAAAAAAGGAAGATTTGGTTTCATACAAAATCAAATATTTTCTACATTGATTGATCATTATTTGTTCTTCAATTCAGTCCAAAATTCATCCATTATAAATATACAATGCATATCACACAAGAAAGAACAGAAAAATTGCCTCAAAGAACCCTAACCTAAAGTCAAAAAACCGTGGAGTTCAAGCAAGTGGCAGCCCTAGTTTTGCTTCGATTCAACCAATTCTAAGCATCCAAACACATTCCTTGGAGTCCCTGGAATCATTCCAGACCTTTACATCATTCAAAAACATCAAGAATCAAGCAATCTCAATTTCGGTTTGTCTTACCTTTTTCAAAAAAATCGAATTCTGTTTATCATGCATTTTTAACGTGTTTTGATGTTTGTTTTGTGTTTAGAACAAAGTTTGCAAGCTTTCTGGATGATTTAATTGCATTTCCATGGCCTGAATCGAAGAACACCATGTTTAGGATTTTCTGGTTCGAATTAGGGTCTCTCTAAATAGGATAAATTGGACGAAACTGATACCACCATCATGCTCAGAATGAAATTTCTAATCGAACCATGGCTTTAGATTTCATTTATATTGCTTGTACTGGATTTTTGATGTTTGCAGGGGCCTTAGCGTCGAGTTTGGACGACGCAAAATTCCCAGAAATTCAAACGAAGAAGATGATGTTCTTCGCGCGTGAATTTGAATTCCCAGGAGGCGAGTTTGTATAAAAACGCTTCGTTTCATTTACTAAACACAAAAGACACGTTGGCGCAGTGGTTAAGGCGTGGGGATGGGAAGATGCTCTCAATGGTCACAGGTTCGAACCTGGTCAGGACCATATTATTTTTCTCTTTTACAAAACTAACTCTATTTTTAATATTTTCCATCCAATTTATTTTATCTTCAATATTTTCCATCATGCATTTAAAAAACACCAAAATTATTTCTTTTTTGCATAATCATCAGAAAAATGCTTATTTAATTTTTAAATTAAAATTATTATTTTTGCATGCATATTTAATTTAATTGCTAATCAATCGTTTAAACGACTTTTAATTGTTTTTAAATTATCAAATCAATTCCAAAAATTACCAAAAAATTTATTTTATCATATTAATGTCATCACTAACACAAAAACGTTTTCTCATTCAAAAAATATTTATTTTTACTAACATTTTCCTCTTATGCAATTTTCTTCCGTTTTCCGATTTTGTATCTGTTCACAGGTTATACCGTTTCGTAAGATTTTTATTGCTTTTCTTTTCCAATTATGTAACTGCCTATGGGATGTAATAGTTTAATTAGGACTTTTATTTTCCGCACTTTCAATTATGTATCTGCCCCAAAGCCATGTAATAGCGTAAGATTTATCTTTCCGCACTTTACATTTCCGCTATTTATTTTCCGCACCTATAAATGCTAGTAATTAGGCGTGTATGGCAAGATAAAATTGGACATAGATCACTCATAATTTCAAGATAAAATACGAAATAAACACACTCTTTTCACATGCACCCTTAGGGTAATTCTCTCGTTGCCTTCACAATTCAAATGGTCAAGTCCCTCGAGCGTAGAGGTATTCTAGCACCGTTGCCTTCAAAACAAATCATCATAGTCCCTTCGATACAAATATCATAGACCCACGATGTCCGCCTACGAATACATGATCTTGACCCTCATTTGTCGCCTACAAAAATGATGATCGTCCCTTGAATGTGCTAGGATACTTCCTACAAGTTGCCTTCTATGACCATCGATGTCCCTTGAATGTCCTTACATCCAACGAATAAGGTTACCTACCAACTAATGGTATGGATATCACTATTCTAAAGGAACGTAAAACAACACGAAAATGACCAATTCTAAGTAGGTAATAAGACTTTTAGTTGCTTGATCTATCAAAATACTTTTCGCACCTCACACTTTTATCAAAGTTCAAACTCTTTTCAAAAAAAAACATTTCTGAACACTTTGTATACATTCCTACATGAATCATTACAAATTCAAAGCGAAATGCCTTTTCAAAACATTTTTTGTCAAACACACAGAAAGCACTTTTCTTTAAAATGATCAAGAAGCAACTAAGAGCCCGTAGATAACTACGGATGGAAAGGGGTGCTAATACCTTCCCTTTTCATAACCTTCTCCCTTACTCAGAATCTAACGAAGGTCTTTTCCTGTTCTTTTCACCTTCCCTTAATTGGATAAAAGAAAAGTCGGTGGCGACTCTTGCTATCCGCACATTTGCGATACAAAAATCTCAAACTCAGTTCACCGTATTACACCATGGACATGCTCTGTAAATGCATGCGAGTGGGTGCCAATTCAGCATTATACTGGTACTGTTTGTAGAAAGCTTCTGCTAAGTCATTCCAGGTATGAATGTAGGTATTCTCTAGCTGATAATACCACTCCAACTGAGCTCCGAACAAACTCTCTTGAAAGAAATGGATCCACCGCTTCCTGTCATTAGTGTGCGGATGGATCTTCTGAACATAGAACTTCAAATGCAGCTTCGGACAAGAAATGCCATCATACTTGGCAAAAATAGGAACCTTGAACTTGCGGGGAATCACTACACCAGGAACAAGACTCAGATCATCAAAATTCAGCCTGGACATTTTCAGATTTTCCACAGCATTCAGACGATCTTCAAGTTGTTTGTATTTGTTATCTTCAAAAGAGTATTGCTCGCTCTCATAGCCTTCCGCTTTGTTCTCAGGCTCACGCTGGTCTTCTTCCTTGCCCTTGACACTTCCCTCAGTTTCGGCACTCCCGTCTGAGAATTCTACCCGGCTGACCACTTTAGGACCACCTTTGTGATGTCTGCCCATGTTGAGAACACCAATGACTCTCTTCTTCTTGTTGATGAGCTTCTTCAGATCTTCTTGGCCTTGGACCAAGCTGGTAACCACTTCCTGGAACTGAGCATTCTGAGCCTGAAGATCTTTGACAGTCTATTCAAAAGCCATTTCTGCTAAAATAAATAGCGAGAAAATGAGAAAACCGATCTTCAATGTACCTGTTATGAAATGTTATGCTATGATATGCAATGTTTATGCGATGCAATGCAATGTTTTCAAGGACCTTAGGAATTTAAATTTGTTAAACAAGCATGAACAAACTTTATTAGTTTCTTTTTATTCTCTTTCTTTTTAAGTACAAAAGATAATTCGGAAAAATAAAAGAACAAAAATCCTAAAGCTCTAAGTCTCCCATGGGCGCTTCCTCTTGGTGTTGAAGTAGGCGTTGATGTTTCGCTCCTCGTGAAGTAGCTTTGTCAACTCTAGTACCTTCTTCTCGCTTGCATAGCACTGAGCTTCGAATGTATCCCCTTCTTCTTTTAGTTGAATCCAGGATCTCTTCAAGTCTTCAAAATCAGTAGGCATGTCGGGATGGAGAACGATATAGGGCACGTCACCTATAGCAACAGGTTCCATAATTACTGGTGTAATACGGTAAACTGACTTTGAGATTTTTGTATCGCAAATGTGCGGATAGCAAGAGTCGCCACCGACTTTTCTTTTATCCAATTAAGGGAAGGTGAAAAGAACAGGAAAAGACCTTCGTTAGATTCTGAGTAAGGGAGAAGGTTATGAAAAGGGAAGTTATTAGCACCCCTTTTCATCCGTAGTTATCTACGGGCTCTTAGTTGCTCTTAGATCACTTTAAAAATTGCTTTCTGTGTGTGTGACAAAAATGTTTTGAAAAAGGCATTTCGCTTTGACTTTGTAATGATTCATGTAGGAATGCATACAAAGTGTTCGGAAATGTTTTGTTTTTGAAAAGAGTTTGAATTTTGACAAAAGTGTGTGGTGTGAAAAGTATTTTGTTTGAGCAAGCAACTAAAAGTCTTATTACCTACTCAGAATGGTCGTTTTCGTGTTGTTTTCGTTTCCTTTAGAATAGAGCTATCCATACCATTAGTTGGTATGTAACCCTATTCATTGGATGTAGAAGGGACATTCGAAGGGACATCGGATGGTCATAGAAGGCAACTTGTAGGAAATATCCTTGCACATTCGAAGGGATGATCATCACTTTTCGTAGGCAACAATCGAGGGACGAGATCATGTATTCATAGGCGACATCGTGGGTCTATGATCTTTGTATCGAAGGGACTATGATGATATACTTATAGGCAACGGTGCTAGGATACCTCTACGTTCGAGGGACTTGACCATTTGTATTCGTAAGGCAACGAGAGAGAATTACCCTAAGGGGTGCATGTGTGAAAAGAGTGTGTCAATTCAGATATATGTTATCTTGAAATTATGAGTGATCTATGTCCAATTTTATCTTGCCATACACGCCTAGTTACTAGCAGTTTATAGGGTGCAGAAAGTAAATTACGGAAAGTAAAGTGCGGAAAGATAAAGTCCTACGCTATTACATGGCTTTGGGGAAGTTACATAATAGGAGTGCGGAAAATAAAAGTCCTAATTAAACTATTACATCCCATAGGAAGTTACATAATATTGAAAAGAAAAGAAAAAAATGCGAAGCGTTACAACACATAACGGATACATAATCGGAAAATACGAGAAAATTGCATAAGAGGAAAAATGTTAGTAAAAACATGATTTTTGAATGAGGAAAAAAATTTTAGGTTAGTAATGACAATAAGATAATTTTTTGGTAATTTTCTGAGTCGATTTCGGTAATTAAAAACAATTAAAAGTCGATTTAATGATTAATTAGCAATTAATTAAAATATGCATGCAAAAATATTAATTTTAATGTCAAAAATTAAATAAGTATAATTAAAATGCAAAAGGAAAATATTTTTTGGAGTTTTTTAAATGCATGAAAAAATGTTTGAAGATTAATTAAATTAACATGAAAATATTAAGAAAAAATAGAAAATAGAAAAGTTCGTTTTCAAACTGTAAAAAAGAAAATTGCCATGCAAGGATTCGAACCCACGCCCTCTAAGGAAATCCATCAACACGTTTCCAACTGAGCTAGCTGTCTTTGGTGTTTTGAATCTGGAAACGTTGGATTATAAGTCTAAAACGTGTCAAGTTTTGAATTCAAACACAGTCAACACGCGTGGACCCCAGCTGGAATATGCAAGCCAATCAGACGAAGCCATTACGCCGCGCAAGCCTTCGCCGGTCTCATATGAGTCAACGACGCCGGAGCCCTAGCTCCGATCATCTTCTCCGGCGACTCAAAACTTCAAACCTGCAAAATAACAAAAATAAATGGCAAAGGGATACCCTACCCCCCTAAATCGACCCTTGCGAGTTCAATGGTGGTGTCCGTTTGAATTGAAAGCCTGTATCAACCGGTTCGAAGCTCACCTGTTTTGAAA
Organism: Vicia sativa; assembly: GCA_021764765.1. Taxonomy (NCBI): domain Eukaryota; kingdom Viridiplantae; phylum Streptophyta; class Magnoliopsida; order Fabales; family Fabaceae; genus Vicia; species Vicia sativa. Next base: position 68,059,014 of record CM038796.1, on the reverse strand, counting down.
CCCTAAACATGGCAAATCGAGTTCTGGACGTTCAAGCTTGAGAACGATGGCCCAGATCCTATCTATGATGTCTCATGATCACATTAAAACGGTTAGTTTCGATCAAAACACACAGATAATAAAAATTCAAATTCAAGAAAATATGACTATGTATGTTCATGTATGGCTCGATTCAAGCAGTTTTAACCATGGTTCTTGATGTGTACTTACTCCAAATTACCTCAGGAACATAATGGAATGATTGGTTTTGACTGAAACTTGCTGGAATATGGAACACGATTTTTGCCAACTTTGTGAATTTTTGAGAAAAATAGGGTTGCTTCCAAGGGCTAGGGTTTTGTCCTTGGTCCTTGTGAATGTGATAGGTATTTATAGAGTGTAATATTGAAGCAAAAAGATAGAAAAAAGATATGCCATTGAATGCAAAATAATTTCTCTTTCAAATCAAATCAAATCTTTTCAAAATTTGTTTTTTCCTTCCATGCATGAGCTAGCACGAATTTGGCAAGTTGTGTGGGCTTTCTTGGTCCCCAAGCTTGATAAAAACCAATCAATTCAAATTATACCTTGTTTCCATATTTTATTTTATTTAAATTTGAATTAAATACTTTTAAATTCAAAAATAAATCAAAAAATAAAAGGTGGTCGTGGCAAGGCATCAAGAGGTCTCAAATAATATTATGATCAAGTTTGGATCCTAAAATTATAGGCCCATTTGGAAAAAAATGGATTTTGTCAGATATTTTTCTTTGTGCAATTCTTCAAAAATGGCCAACTTGTACAAGATGTATTTTGCTCAATTTTAAACATTTTTTAGTGTTCTTGGACTTTTTAGAAATATCTAGATGTCCTCTAAACAACCTCTTTGGTTTCATATCAATTGGAGTTTTCATGCTCAATAACACTTCATTACAAAAAGTTGACTATTTGTTGACTTTGAAAAGGACCTGTAATGTCTTGACCCATATCTTCAAAATGAAGCATTTTTTGACCATGCTTGTGAGACATGAAGTTGTAGAGAATTGAATTCTCTTAAAAATGAGAGGTGGTGGAAAACTTTCTGATAAAGTATGAGAAAGTTATGCTCAGTCAAAGTTCAGTTGACTTTAATCTAGAAAACCCTAATTTGGAAAGTTTGACTTTTGATCAAGTCTTGAGTTTTCTTGATGAATCATGATCAACCCTTGATCAAATGATGAATTTCACTTCAAAATATGGATGTTGACCAAAAAATCAAGAAGTTTGATTGTATGTTGACCACAGTTGACTTTTGTCCAATCTGATTGATTTTCAACCATCGAGCAATTGTTTGAGGAAACTTGACTTGTGAGGCTTGAAACTTGACATGGAGATTCTTTGAAGCATATGAGGAGGCATGATGACCATTGGAGATGTTGGAAATCCATCTTGATCTGAGAATTTCCAAACCCTAGTTTGGGTTGATTGTCTATGAGAGGGTTTGTCTGATCAACCCTTGAGGAATCCTTGAGTATGGAGGTATGAAATGTCTTGAGAAGTAAGAGGGAAAACTTTGGGGTATGACAACAGGTAACACGGGTGTAAATGGAATCATGAGGTTTTGAGCTCGAGCTCGCACCCATTTGAGGTAAGGTTCCCAAGGAATGGAGTTTTGGTGCCCCAAAGTCTTGGTATCAGTCTTCTTTACCATGCCTCAAGCGTGTATGAACCTTAAATCGGTATGCGGAGATCGTGGTTGTAGTCGAACACAATATCTTGGAGAAGCATATCATATGGACCATCTCTTCGAGCATAACCAAACTGACGTAAAGCTAGAGAAGGGTTGTAAGCGATACCTCCCCTTATGCCAAGGAGTGGTACATTAGGGAATTCTCCACAACGCTAATTGAAAGTGAAGTCCTTTTGAGAGAAAAGGCACCAACGGATATCTGAATGGGAGACATTAGCCTTTGATACCACTTCAACCTTTGTTCGTTCTTCAAAACTGATTGAGGAAGGTGTAAAATAAACCACCTAGAAAATAACGGTATGCAACACATGAGAGTTCCTTGTCTTTTGATAGTACGAGTGTGGAGAGAATGGTGGATGTCTCCAAGTAAGGTAGGCACAGGATTGCGAGTAAGGAATATCTTGATGGCGTTCACATCTATGAACTGATCCGAGTTAGGAAATAGAACCAAACCATAGATTAGCAAAGCCAAGATGTCTTCGAATGCATGGAAACTCATAGCTTTGAGGAATTCTCGAGCTTTCTTTATCAGGAACTTAGCAAGTAAACCCTTAACTCCGCTTCTTGTTTCCCAATTGGCTTCAATGTCTGAGTGCTTTAGATGTAATGTTGATGCAATGTCTTCGTACCTAGGAACCTTTTCTAAACCGGTGAATGGCATTTGGTCAAGAATAGGTACCCAAGTAGCAGAGAACTCTTCAAGGTAGGAACCAAGCGATAATCTGGGAATGTAAAGCAATGGTGTTTGGATCGAAGAAGCGGAATAGGACATGCATCATATCTTCTTCAAAACCGGAATAACCAAGTCAAGTAGATAACCATGCCTTTTGATGATGAGCATGATCGAAATTTAAAACCAACTCTTTGGTGAGAAGGTATACCCATAAAGTTGATTCGGATAGTCTTTCTAGAAGCCGTAATCCCTACAAAACAAAGCAAAGATAAATCCTAGGTCCTTGAAATAGTTAGATATGATATGCAATGCAATGATGTCATGATGTCATGTTTAGCAAACAAAGCAATTCACACAATAGCCCTAGGTTTAAGGCTTGCATGAGGTATAGGTGATTACCCTACCAAATTTTGAGTTGGTTCATCTGTCCTATAATAATAGCGGGTTCTAGGAATCTCATATCATTGATCTTTCGTAGGTGTTTATTTCAATCGACTACCAAGTGGTCGTTGAAAATATCCCAAAAGTCGATCTTAATAGCGTAGCATCAGTATCGACCAACCTTAGTCGCACCAAAGCCGGCCATATCACTACCTTCTAATGGCCAAGATGGGTCAATTAAGGTTCTAAAAGTTGAGTTAGTCTTGATGACACCACGAAGCCAAATACTATCCTCAACTTGAAATGAATAGTATTAGGACATCAAAGTGTCACACTAACGTAGCCATCATGTTGACCGTTTGGTTATCGCCTAACAGTCGCGACGATCTATGCTACTTACCTAAGGAAACACGGATCCGGTGTAGGATCCCCACAAGTATAATACCTAAGAAACCGTTAAAGATAAAGCAAGCAAGTCAAGAGAAAGCGGTAAAAGTGATCTAGAAATCCCTAAGGCATTCTCTAGGGTGTCTCCGGAAGAGTCACCGTTACCATGTCGGTGGTGACTTTGAGATTTTGTTTGCTTTTATCACAAATGTGCGATAGCAAGAGTCGCCACCAAATTTTATTTTATCCAATTAAGGAAGGTGAAAAGAGCAGGAAAAGACCTTCGTTAGATTAAGAGTAAGGGAGAAGGTTATGAAAAGGGAAGGTATTAGCACCCCTTTCCATCCGTAGTTTTCTATGGGCTCTTAGTTGCTTCTAGCTCATTTTTAAAAGTGCTTTCTGTGTGTTTGACAAAAATGTTTTGAAAAGGCATTTCGCTTTGACTTTGTAATGATTCATGTAGGAATGTATACGAAGTGTTCGGAAATCTTTTTTGTTTTGAAAAGAGTTTGAACTTTGATAAAAGTGTGAGGTGTGAAAAGTATTTTATTGAACAAGCAACTAAAAGTCTTACCTACTCAGAATGGTCGTTTTCGTGTTGTTTTACGTTCCTTTAGAATAGTGTTATCCATACCATTTGTTGGTAGGTAACCCTATTCGTTAGATGTAAAAGGGACATTTGAAGGGACATCGGATGGACATAGAAGGCGACTTGTAGGGAGTATCCTAGCACATTCGAAGGGACGATCATCACTTTTCGTAGGCCACAATCGAGGGGCGAGATCATGTTTTCGTAGGCGACACCGTGGGTCTATGATCTTTGTATCGAAGGGACTATGATGATATGTTTGTAGGCAACGATACTAGGATACCTCTACGTTCGAGGGACTTGACCATTTATTCGAAAGGCAACGAGAGAGAATACTCTAGGGGGTGCATGTGTGAAAAGAGTGTGTTGAATTTAGATAATTTGTCTTGGAATTAGAGGTGATCTGTGTTGTTTTTATCTTGCCATACACGCCTAGTTACTAGCAGTTTATAGGGTGCGGAAAATAAATTGCGGAAAGTAAAGTGCGGAAAAGTAAATGTCCTACGCTATTACATGGCTTTGGGGCAGTTACATAATAGGAGTGCGGAAAGTAAAAGTCCTAATTAAACTATTACATCCCATGAGCAGTTACATAATATTTGGAAAGAAGAATGCGAAAAAAATAATCCAAACCATTACAACCTGTAAGTAGATACATAATAATCGGAAAATATAAGAAGTTCGCATAAGAGAGAAAGGTTATTAAAAAATAAGATTTTTGAATGAGGAAAAATACTTTAGGTTAGTGATGCTGATTAGATGATAGAGTAATTTTTTGGGAATTTTCTGAATCAATTTAGATAATAAAAGCAATTAAAAGTCAAATTAATGGTTAATTAACAATTAATTAAAATATGCATGCAAAAATATTAATTTTAATGTCAAAAATTAAATAAACATTTTTCTGATTAAAATGCAAAAGGAAAATATTTTTGGTGATTTTTAAATGCATGAGAAAATTGTTTGAAGATTAATTAAATTGAATGGAAAATATTAAAAGAAAATAGTAAAGTGTTAGTTTTCAAGTGTTAAAAAATAAGTGTGGCAGCCCAGGTTCGAACTCAGGTCTTCAAGGATACACGCGCGCGTTGCTTGCCACTGAGCCATGCTGCATATGGTGTTAGCATAATGAAACAAAATCGTTTTAAACGAATTTGAATTCTGAGAATCAGAAACCGCGCGAAGAACTGCGTCTTCTTCGTTTGAATTTTCAAACAGGTAGCGTCGGTCTGGTTCGACGCTACAACCCCTGCAAAATTACAAAATCTCATACAAGCAATATAAATTCATTATGAATACATGAATCGATTGGAAACACCATTCTAAACACGATGGTAGTCCTGGTTTTGTCCAATTTTGCTTATTTCAAAAAGCCCTAAAACGAGATCAAGAACCCTAGCCATGGCATCTTGTGATTCTTGCACTGAAACTTAAATCAAACTATGCAAAAAGCTTAGAAAATCATTAGAAACATAAATATGCAATCAAAACACGTTAAACATGAGTGTATATGTGAATTCGATTTCAAGTTATGTTGGCACAAACCGTGACTTGGTTGGACCGACTATGGGTGTTTCAACGCGTGGGGATGATTGGAATAGCTTCCTGGGACCTTGAGGATGCTTGTTCAATCCTCAAAACTCCTTGAATTGGCCTGCAAAATAGAAATCGAAATTGCTTTTTTCACAAGTTTTCTTGAAAAAAATTTAGGGTTCTTGAGGCAATTTTTCCGTTCTTTGTTCATGTGAATGCTTCATGTATATATAGTAGATGGATTTAGGTCAAGAATCAAGAGAAAATAACGTGCCAATCAATGAAAAAATATTTGATTTGGTATAAAACCAAATATTGCCTTTTTGATCAAATTTCAATCAATTCTCTTGCCAATCAATGCCAATTTTGAATTTGCCAGCTTGGGAGGTTTGCTTGGACCTCAAGAATGACAGAAAAATCCAATTTGCATTTAATTTTGATTTTCTACCCTTTTATTTTAATTTTATTGGCTTTTAAATGATTAAAATCCAAATTAAATAGAAAAATAAAGGTAAAATTCGTGGCCTTGGGCTTGGAGGTTCTAAATTAGCTGAGGAACAAGTTTGAACCAAGAAAAGTTAGGCCCATTTACAAAATTTTGGATTTTGACAAGTATTTCTCTTTGTGCACCTCTTCAAAAATGCCCAACTTGTGCAAGGTGTATCTTGCTAAATTTTTAACATTTTTGGGTGTTATTGGACTTTTTGGAAAGCTCTAGATGTCCTCTAAACAACCTCTTTTATTTCATCTCAATTGGAGTTTCCATGCTCAATAACACTTCTTTACAAAAAGTTGACTTTTTGTTGACTTTGAAAAGGACCTGTAATGTTTTGATCCATATCTTCCAAATGAAGCATTTTCTGACCATGCTTGTGAGACATGAAGTTGTCGAGAATTGAATTTCCTTAAAAATGAGCTTTGGTGGGAAAATTTCTGATAAAGTATGAGAAAGTTATGCTCAGTCAAAGTTTTGTTGACTTTTCCTTAGAAAACCCTAATTTGGAAAGTTTGACTTTTGATCAATTCTTGAGTTTTTTCTTGATGAATCATGATCAACCCTTGATCAAATGATGAATGTCACTTCAAGATATGGATGTTGACCAAAAATCATAAAGTTTGACTGTAGGTTAACCACAGTTGACTTTTTGTCCAATACAACTGATTTTCAACCGTCTGAGGAAACTTGACTTGTAAGGCTTGAAACTTGACATGGAGATTCTTTGAAGCATATGATGAGGCATGATTACCATTGGAGATGTTGGGAACCACCTTGATCTGAGAATTTCCAAACACTAGTTTGGGTTGATTGCATAGGAGAGGGTTTGTCTGGTCAAACCTTGTGAAATCCTTGAGCATGGATGTATGAAATGTCTTGAGAAGTAGGAGGGCAAATTTTGGGGTATGACACATTGCTCTAGGACTAATATGATGAAGTTAATAGGATCACTGCTCAGGGACTAATGTGATGATGTTGATAGGATCACTGCTCGGGGACTAACGTGATAATGTTGATAGGATCACTGTTTGGGGACTAATGTGATGAAGTTAAGAGGATCACTGCTTGTGGACTAGCGTGATGAGTAAAAATGTTGGACACTGTTGAAAGAAGATGATAGAGTAGTAGTCTTGTTGGGAAATCTGTCTCTGTTGAGGGAGCGATGGCTCTGTGGGGATTGTGGATATTATTCTTGTGGGAATATACCTTTGTGAAAATGACTCTATGGGGATGTGTTGGTTACTTTACTTTACATCTCAACTCCTAGAGCCTATAGTAATTATTGTATCTGTTTGCTTTTTGTATATTTGTGAATATATATTTATTGCCAAATGCATATAATCATTCAAAGTAATTATTGGGCTTATGCAAACAAAGTAGATAAAAGTAAAAAGTTTGAAACTAGAAAAGGGGAACTGTACTAATTTTGAAAAGGGGCCTATAGACAAGCAGTTCGTGTACAAAGAGACAAATATCCTAGTAAGAGGATATTGTCGGAAACATTTGGAAAATAGTGAAAGATATGTGGAAACAATCTCGTCGGGTTTCAACTCTACTAGCGTAGTCTGTAAGTAGATGACAAATATATCTTTGACTATCTCATCTCCTTATTGCTAGAAGAAGGTGATTGAACTGATCTGCGCCATTTGAAGCTTGGTAGTAGCGTAGTCTGTAAGTAGATGACCTTGACGAGGCATAGTCGTACGCTTTAATACCTAACTTCTTCCTAGACCTCCATTTCTGGTTTTTAGTCTATCGGGACACCCTTTTTTGCCCAAGTCGCCTTTGTAGGTTTTCGACTTACCGGGTGTACATGTTTTTATATATGTCCCTTTGCCCGAACCCTTTTGGTTCGCGGGGCATATAATTTTTCCTAGGCAAGTCGACCTAGCGGGTCTCGTTTATGCGTAATATTTTTTGACTATGTCTGTGTTCACTGGGTGTGGGAAGTATTCTCCATCCATAGTGCTCAGTATCATGGCTCCGCCGAAAAATATATTCTTGACTACAAATGGTCCCTCATAGGTGGGAGTCCATTTTTCCCTGGGATCACCTTGTGGTACGATGATGCGCTTGACTACTAGATCTCCAACCTGGTACGTTCGGTGCTTGAATTTCTTATTGAAGGCTTTGATTATTTATTTCTGATATATCTGTCCATGGTAGATGGCTGTGAGTCATTTTTCATCAATCAGGTTGATCTAGTCAAGTCGAGTTTGGACCCATTCGTCTTCGTCTAACTCTGCGTCCTTTAGTACTCTGAGTGAGGGTATCTGAACCTCGATAGGTAGAACTGGTTCCATACCAAATACGAGAGAGAAAGGGGTTGCCCACAGCAGATGTTAAATCTTGAAGTGCGATAATCGTGGAGAGAAAATGGCAACATCTCTTGCCAATCCTTATATGTCACTATTATCTTGTTATTCTTCCGAAAAGAGAAGGTTTCTCGAATATGTATTTTATCGGATCCATCTTAGAGATCAATAAAGGTAGTGTGAGTCAACATATACTGTCTTAGTCGGCGAGCAGCCCAAGCTAAAGCACTGCAAGTTTTCTCGAGCTGTGAGTATCTTGTTTCACAATCGGTAAACTTTTTGCTAAGGTAGTATATCGCATACTCTTTTCGACCAGACTTGTCATGTTTCCCCAACACACACCCCATTAAATTCTCTAATACTGTTAAGTACATGATGAGAGGTCTTCCTTTGACTGGTGGCATCAGGATAAGAGGTGCTTGTAGGTACTCCTTGATTTTGTCAAAAGTTGTCTGGAAATCGTCGTTCCATTTTACTACTTGATCTTTCTTCAGTAATTTGAAAATCGGTTCACAAGTAGAAGTTAGATGTGCAATAAATCTGGCAATGTAATCCAGTCGTCCTAAGAAACCTCTGACTTCCCTCTCGGTACGGGGAGCTAGAATTTCTTGAATAGCTTTAACCTTAGCAGGGTCAACTTCGATACCTTTACAACTGACAATGAATCCTAGGAGTTTGCCGGATCTGACTCCAAATGTGCATTTGCTAAGATTCAGTCTCAATCTGTATTTCTTCAGTCTATCAAACAGCTTACGCAACAAATTCTTCTTAACAGTCATCAGAGGAATGGTCAAGTCATCTATGTTGAAAACATAAGTATCGTCGCCAACAGCATTGGAACTCTTGTCATGGTTAGTCATAGGAGCGTTGATCACATTCGGGGTCTCAACAGGAGGGTCAAACTCAATCTGCTTAGATTCAATCATATCTTGAATTTTGTTCTTCAGAGCCCAACAATCATCAGTACTGTGTCCTGGGCTATTGGAATGGTAAGCACACTTAGCATTAGGATTGTACCGGAGAGGAAGTGTTGACATTCGAGGAGGATCCCTCAAAGTCAGCTCTGCTTTCAACATGTGTTGCAAGGCTTGCGACAAAGGCATGTTGATCTTCGTAAGCTGTCTTCGTGGCGCGTTACAGTTCTGGCGTTGTCTCGTTGAGGTTGTCTTGATGTAGGATTGGAGATCTGGCCCCACAGTTGAGCACGGTCGGTCTTGGCTCGGCTTTTCGACCATACACACATTGGCTTCTTTCTTACCACCAAAGATTTCTTGTGACATTTGAAGATGACTCTATCTGAATCTTCCACTCTTGATACCGACTTGATCGCTGCTTTGTCAATATCATTCGGTGAATCCGGTGAAGAGTTTCAATCAAATGATTGAAGAAAGGGCTGTCGGTGTCCCCATAAACATATCAACCAACTCCCTATTGGACAAGGATGGTTGAACTACTTGCTAAATCTCTCCATACGAGCATACTCCTTGAACTTCTCATCACGACCCATAGACATGCTTTGTAATTGCATGCGAGTGGGTGTCAATTCACATTGTACTCATCTTGTAGAAAGCATCAGAAATCACTCCAAATGCGGATCGGTCATTCTCTGGTGATAGTACCATTCCAAGCGGGTTCGGACAAACTCTCTTGAAAATAGTGCATCCACAACTTTACATCATCGGTGTGGGATTGATCTTGAACATAAGACTTCAAATGCGACTTAGGGCAAGACATGCCGTCATACTTAGCAAAAGTTGGAACTTTGAACTTGGGAGGAATCACAACACTAGGGGCGAGACTCGAGATCATCAAAATTCAGCCGGACATCTTGAGTTTTCCACACATTGAGACGATCTTCAAGTTGCTTGTACTTGTCATCTTCATTAGAGTATTGGCCATCATCATAGTTCTTCTCAAGCTCGGTGTTGCCTTCACCATCACCCTTGTTACTTTCCTCGGTATGGACACTTCCTTGAGAGAGCTCAATCGGTGACCACCTTAGGACCACCTTTGTAGCGTCGCCCATGTTGAGAGACCAACAACCTTCTTCTTCTTGTTGATGAGCTTCTTGGATCTTCTTGGCCTTGGACCAAGTGGTGAACATCTGCTGGCCAGGCATTACGAGCTTGGAGATCTTTGACGGACTGTTCAAGAGCCATTTCTGCTAAAATAAATAGCGAGCAAATGAGAAAACCAATCTTCAATGTACCTGTGATGCGATGTTATGCTATGATATGCAATGTTTATGCGAATGCAATGCAATGTTTTCAAGGACCTAAGAGATTTAAATTTGTTAAACAAACAACGAGCAAACATTTATTAGTACTCTTCTTATTATTCTTTTTTCTTTTTAAGTACAAGAGATAGTTCAAAACAATAAAAGAAAACATAAACATCCTAAACCTCTAAGTCTCCCATGGGCGCTTCCTCTTGGTGCCGATGTAGGCATTGATGCTTCGCTCCTCATGAAGTAGCTTTGTCAACTCTAACACTTTCTTCTCGCTTGCATAGCATTGAGCTTCAAAGGTATCCCTCTCTTTCTTGAGCTGAATCCAGGATCTCTTCAAGTCTTCAAAATCAGTAGGCATGTCAGGATGGAGAGCAGTGTAAGTCGTCACCTATAGCAGGGTTCCATAATTCTTGGTAGAGCAGCGTGAATGGCATCATGAGGTTTTGAGCTCGAGCTCGCACCCATTTGAGGTAAGGTTCCCAAGGAATGGAGTTGGTGCCCCAAAGTCTTGGTATCGATCTTCTTTATCATGCCCCAGCGTGTATAAACCTTAAATCGGTAATGCGGAGATCATGATGTAATCGAACACAATATCTTGGAGAAGCATATCATGTGGACCATCTCTTGAGCAAAACCAAGCGTAAAGCTAAGGAAGGGTTGTAAGTAATACCTCCCTTATACCAAGGTGGTACATTAGAATTCTCCACAGCTCAATGAATGTGAAGTCCTTTTGAGAGAAAAGGCTCCAACGGATATCTGAATGAGAGAGTGACATCAACCTTTGAGACCATCTCAACCTTTGTTCATTCTTCAAAAGATGGAGGAAGGTGCGAAATAAACCACCTAGAAAGTAGCGGTATACAACACATGAGAGTTCCTTGTCGCTTAGTAATGCAGTGTGGAGAGAATGTAGAATATCTCCAAGTAAAGTAGGCACTGGATTGCGGGTAAGGAACAACTTGATGGCATTGATATCTATGAATTGATCCGAGTTAGGAAATAGAACCAAACCATAAATTAGCAAGGCCACAATATCTTCAAATGCATGGAAACTCATAACTTTGAGGAATTCTCGGGCTTTCTTAATTAGGAACTTGGAAAGTAAACCCTTAACTCCACTTCTAGTTTCCCAATTGGCTTCAATGTCTGAGCGCTTAAGATGTAAGGCTGATGCAATGTCTTCGTACTTAGGAACCTTTTCTAGACCGGTGAATGGCATTTGATCAAGAATAGGTATCCCAAGTAGCTTAGAGAACTCTTCTAAGGTAGAAACCAATGATAATCGGGAATGTAAAGCAATGGTGTTTGGATCGAAGAGCTGGAATAGGACATGCATCATATCTTCTTCAAAACCGAGAGATAACCAAATCAAGTAGATAACCATGTCTTTTGATGGGCTGAGCATGATCGAAATTTACGAAACCAATTCTTTGGTGAGAAGGATACCCATGAAATTGATTCGGATAGTCTTTCTAGAAGCCATAATCCCTACAAAAGCGAGCAAAGATAAATCCTAGGTCCTTGAAATAGTTAGAAATGATATGCAATGCAAATGATGTCATGATGTCATGTTTAGCACACACAAACAATTCACACAATGAGCCTAGGTTTAAGGCTTGCATGAGGTATAGTGATTACCCACCAAAAGTTTGAGTTGGTTCATCTGTCCTATAATAGTAACGGGTTCTAGGAATCTCACATCATAGATCTTTCTCGTGGCGCTTATTTCAATCTGACCAAGTGGTCGATCGAAAATGTCCCAAAGTCTAATCTCAATGAGCGTAGCATCAGTATCAACCAACCTCGGTCTACACCAAAGCCGCCATCTCACTACCTTCTAATGGCCAAGATGGGTCAATTAAGGTTCTAAAAGTTTAGTTAGCGCTTGATGACACCACGGAAGCCAAATACTATCTTCAACTTGGGAATGAAGAGTATCGGGACAACCAAAGTGTCACGCTAACGTAGCCATCATGTTGACCGTTTAGTTATCGTCTAGCGGTCGCGATGATCTAATACTACTTACCTAAAAGAAACCGGATCGGGTGTAGGATCCCCAACAATATAATACCCAAGCAACCCTTAAAGATAAAGCATACAAGTCAAACAAAAGCGATAAAATGATCTAGAAATCCTAAGGCAATTCTCTCTTTTAGGGTGATTCCCGTGGAGTCGCTTGATTACGTGATACGGTGAACTGACTTTGTAGGATTTTGTATCCAAATATGCGGATAGCAAGAGTCGCCACCGACTTTTATTTTTATCAATTAAGGAAGGTAAAAGTAAGAAAAAGACCTTCGTTAGATTACGAGTTCGGGAGAATGGTTATGAAAAGGAAGGTATTAGCACCCTTTCCATCCGTAGTTATCTACGGGCTCTTAGTTGCTCTAGATCACTTTTTAAAATTGCTTTACGTGTGTTTGACAAAAATGTTTTGAAAAGGCATTTCGCTTTGACTTTGTAATGACTCATGTAGGAGTGTATACAAAGTGTTCGAAATGTTTTTGTTTTGAAAAATTTGAACTTTGAAAAAAGTGTGTGGTGTGAAAAGCATTTGATTTAGAGCAAGCAACTAAAGACTTATTTACCCACTCGAATTGGTCGTTTTGTACTTCTAAGTTCCTTTAGAATAGCGCTAGCCATACCATTAGTTAGTAGGTAGCTCCATTCGTTGGATGTAAGCGGGACATTCGAAGGGACATCGGATGGTCATAGAAAGCAACTTGTAGGAAGTATCCTAGCACATTCGAAGGGACTATCATCATTTTCGTGGCGACAATCGAGGTCAAGATCATGTATTCGGAGGCGACATCGTGGGTCTATGATCTTTGTGTCGAAGGGACTATGATGATTTGTTTTGAAGGCAACGGTGCTAGAATACCTCTACGTTCGAGGGACATGACCATTGTGAATTCGCAAAGGCAACGAGAGAATTACCCTAAGGGTGCGTGTGTGAAAGAAGTGTGTTGAATTAGATATTTTATCTTGAAGATTAGAGTGAGCTATGTCCATTTTATCTTGCCATACACGCCTAGTTACTAGCAATTTATAGGGTGCGGAAATTAATATGCGGAATGTAAAGTGCGGAAAGGTAAATCCTACGCTATTACATGGCTTTGGGGCAGATACATACTTTAAAATGCGGAAAATAAAATCCTAAATTAAACTATTACATCCCATATCAGTTACATTATTGGAAAATAAAATGAAAAGCGGAAGAATAAATGCGAATCGGAACAACACGTGAAAGAATGAGAAATCGGAAAATACGATATGAATCGAACAAGAGAAAAATGTTAGAAAAATGCAAATTTAAAATTGGAAAAAAATATGACATCTGAAATAATGCAAATATGCTAAAATAATTTTTGGGATTTTTAAATGCATTTAATAATTAAAAATAATTTACAATGATTTAAATGCAAAATTACAAATAAAAATAAATATGCATGCAAAAATGTATTTTTTAATTTATTAAATTAAATAAAGATTTTCAGAATATAAATGTGAAAAGAAAATATTTTTTGGTAATTTTTTTATGCAGAATAAAAATTATGAAAAGAAATTAAAATAGATGCAAAATATTAAATAAAATAGAAAAATAGAAAATATGAGGTTTTGCAAACTTGTAAAAGAAATGTCATGGCCAGGGATCGAACTGGAGACATATGAGAGCATCTACCAACAGTGCACGCCTTTACCACTACGCCATGTGTGCTTCACTGTTTGAGATCCGGAGTGAATGGGTTTTCACACGCGTCGCTCTCCCACTGCCTCGTCTCCGCGCCAACGATCGTCTTCTCCGATTCAAATATTTGAAAATCCAGCGTCGGCCATTGCTCGGCTAAGTCCCCAACAAACATCAAAATCCAGCATACATAATATAAATGAATTCTAAGGGCATGGTTCGATTGGAAACATCATTCCGAATGCAATGGTACTGGTCTTGAGGTCCAATTTTCCATTTAAGCAAAGCCTAAATCGAGCTCGAAACCCTAGCTATGGTGTAACACGATTGAGGCCATGGAAATTCAATTGGCTTGCCGACTTGCAAACACATCACTAAACACAAAATAACAACAAATCGAGTTAATAATGCATGAATGAAGAATTGAATTTGAAAAAGTGTGACAAACCGATTTGAATTTCTTGTTTTGGATGGTTTTGAATGATGTAAAGTCGGATCGACTCGGAGACCTCAAGGAATGCAATGGAATCCTCAAAATTGCTTGAGCAGTGGAAGTAGGATTGCTAGTAGCTTCAAGAACACGGTTTTGGCTTTTAGGTTAGGGTTTGGAGCAATTTTCCGTTTCTTGCAATTGGTATGCATCAAGTATAAGTCTTTGGAAGGATTTGGCATTGTTTTGGGAAAGAATTGATCAATAATCAATGATAATCAAATTTGATTTTTGCAAAAATCAAATCTTCAAACTTTGGTCAATTTTCAATCTAATCTTCCATATTGATCCAATTTCGATTTCTGGCTTTTAATGGATTGATTGGATCACAAAGAAGAAATAAAAATCAAATTTGCAATTAATTTGGATTTTATACTTTATTTTTCAATTTAATTTGTATTTAAATGAATAAATTCCAAATTAAATAGGAAAATAAAATAAAAATTCGTGGCATTGGGCTTGGATATTCCTAATTGCATGAGGAATAAGTTAGGATGAAGAAAAAGTAGGCCCATTTGCAAAGTTTTGATTTTTAAGTATCTCTCTTTGTGCATTCTTTCAAAATTGCCCAACTTGTGAATGGTGTATCTTGCTCAATTTTCCACATTTTTGAGTGTTCTTGGACTTTTTGGAAAGCTCTAAGAGTCCTCTAACCAACCCTTTTGGTCTCATCTCAATTGGAGTTACCATGCTCAATATATCTTCAAAGCAAAAGTTGACTTTTGTTGACTTTGAAAATGACACGTAATGTTTTGAGCTATACCTCTCAAATGAAGCATTTTTTGGACATTCTTGTGAGACATGAAGTTGTAGAGAATTGAATTTCCTTCAAAACAAGAGGTGGTGGAAAAATTTATGAGAAAGTATGAGAAAGTTATGATCAGTCAAAGTTCGATTGACTTTTCACTAGAAACCCTAATTTAGAAAGTTTGACTTTTGAGCAAATCTTGAGTTTTCTTGATGAATCATGATCAACCCTTGATCAAATGATGAATGTAACTTCAAAATGAGGATGTTGACCAAAAATTATGAAGTTTGTTGTATGTTGACCACAGTTGACTTTTTGTCAATCAATTGATTTTCAACCATCGAGCAATTATGCGAGGAAACTTGACTTGTGAGGCTTGAAACTTGACATGGAGAATCTTTGAAGCATATGAGGAGGCATGAAGACCATTGGAGATGTTGGAAGTTCATCTTGACTTGAGAGATACCAAACCCTAGTTTGGGTTGATTGTCTAGGAGAGAGTTTGTCTGATCAACTCTTGAGGAATCCTTGAGCATAGATGTATGAAATCTCTTGAGTAGATGGAGGGCAAATTTTGGGGTATGACACTGCCTGTTCAATCTTCTTGTCTGGAGGTTAGATTGACACGCTTGTCTTTTGTGACTGGAGGTAGAAGATGATTGAACACTCAATACTAAAATTTGCACTCATTGGTGGATGATCGGGAATGGGCTTCAGATGCCATTTGGAGAAGTGGATATTTGGGGATGAGTCGTCGCTAGACTCGAGAATGTTGATAGGAGAATTTACGGAGATGGGCTTAAGATGCCATCTGGAAAGATCGATGCTGGGGAGTGAGCCGTACGTTAGGCTCTGTAGTCGTTTCTGGAAGGAGCACGGAGATGGGCTTAAGATGCCATCTGGAGGTAGTCCTACGTTAGACTTCGTGTTCATTTTTTGAATGAAGTTATTGGTTTGTATTGATTTTTAACCATATATGCAGCATTCTGAAAGTGGAGAAATGTTGATAAATGGTCGGAGATGGGCTTAAGATGCCATCCAAGGCAACTGAGTCGTATGCTAGACTCTGTAGTTGCTTGTTGATAATAAGGGATCAGAATAAATCTTCGTGCTGATTACTCTGAGGGAGATTGTAGTTGGCAAAAATGTGGATAGCTTCCCTGTTGTGCATCGGGTGTTGATCCATTGCCTGTTATCGGAGGATAACGAGGCGGTCTTCGGATAGTTTTCCGTCGGTTCGGGCTTAATCTGGACCAGTCGTCGGAGGACAACCAAGGCGGTCTTTCGAGATAGTTTTCCGTCGATTCGGGGCTTAATCTGGACTGTTTGCGTTAAGTGGTATTACTGTTTTGGAGAAAACAAGAGGAACTTTGATAGAATATTGGTTAGTTTTATGCAAAGTATGATGCATGACAGTGTATATGAATGACATATGCATGAATTATGACTTTATGAGAAATGTATGAATGATAGATGTTGTGGTATTTCAAAACATATCCATCTTGAAGAAGATGTGGATGTTTTGTTTGAGGATTCGACACCTTGGGGGCCGAGTAGGTGAGAACTCCGCTTTTGAAGAGAAGAAAGATATCGGATTCCTCCGATGCACTATCGACCAAGTCTTGGGCCTAGATATTGTTGAGGAAGGTAGAGAAGAAGCTCGTTTGTTGGAGATCTCACATATAGACCTATTGAGGAGAATGGGAGGCGATCCGTTGGGGACCTTGTATGTAGATCTGTGAGGAAATTTAGGGCTCTGGGGATTACAGTGTAGATCTCATTGGAGAGCATTTGATAGTTCGGGAGACCGGGTTGGAAGAGTCAGGAACCCATTGTATTCCCAGGCTTGGGAATGAAGATGTAGGTTCCTCCGATGCACTATCTGACCAAGTTTCGGGTCTGGATACTGCTGTTGGGGAAAAAGGAAAGGACTAAAGATACCGGGGATAAATACCTTATTTGGGTGAGGTGTTCTTGCTTGGAGATGTAACTTTACTTAGTCGAGTGGAATTGCACTCGTGGATTCCCTTTTGCTCTGTGGGAATTTGTGTTGTGGTGACACCTTTGCAGGGATCATGCTTTGTGGGGGAATGCTTTGGTGACTTTCGTCGTCGTCCCAATTCCTGGAGCCTGTAGTAAGTACTTTTGTATGTTCACTTTTCGTATGTTTGTGATTAGATTCTTATCGTCAAATCGTATAGTCATTCAAAGCAAGCGTTGGACTTATTGCAACGACAACAACAAAATTGTAAAGAGAAAGATTTGCGTTTATTTGAAAGGTGGCGTATGGCCAAGTAACAAAGCTGCGTTAAGTTCAACTATGCTAGTACTCATATATTTCGACTATCTCATCTCCTTCTTCGGTAGAAAGTGAGTGAATTGATCTTCGCCATTCGAATCTTGAATCTTGATAGCGATCTAGAAGTAGGTGATCTGGAAGAGACATAGTAAATGCGCTTAAATCTAACTTTTGCCTAGACCGCCCTTTGGGTTTTGTCTACGGGATACCCTTTTTGCCCAAACCGCCTTTTCGGGTTTTCGACTTGCGGTGTACATGTTTTGTATATATCCTTAACTTTTGCCCGAACCCTTTTGGTTCGCGGGATGCCCTATTTTGCCTAGGCGATCGACCTAGCGGGTCTCTTTATCGTAGTATTTTTGACTATGTCTGCGTTCACGGGTGTGGAAGTCTTCACCATCCATGGTGCTAAGTATCATAGCTCCGCGGGAAAATATCTTGACTACAAATGGTCCCTCATGGGTGGGAGTCCATTTCCCAGGATCACCTTGTGGAAGGATGATGCGCTTGACTACTAGATCACCGACTTGATAGACTCGGTGCTTGACCTTTTGTTAAATGCTCTAATCATTCGTTTACGATAAATCATCCATGGCGGATGGGCGCGATCGTTCTCATCAATCAAATTAATCGGTCAAGGCGAGTGCGGACCCATCGTCTTCGCCTAACTCGCCTCTGGAGGACTCTAGTTGAGGTATCCCGAACCTCGATGGGTAAGGCGGCTTCCATACCGTATACAAGGGAGAAGGGGTTGCCCTGTTGATGTTCGTCTTTGTAGTCGATAACCATGAAGAGCAAATGGTAACATCTCATGCCAATCCTTGTAAGTCCATCATACATATAATCTTCTTAATGTTCTTATTGGCGGCTTCCTGCGCGTTCATCTTAGGCCGATATGGAGAAGAATTGTGATGCTTGATCTTGAATTGCGTGCGAGTTCGGTGATCATCTTATTGTTGAGATTGGAACCATTATACGTGATAATCCTTTCGAGTGCCATCTTGCGAGATAAGATTATGCTTGATGAATCGAGCCACAACATTCTTGGTAACGAGATGCATACGGTGGCTTCTACCCACTTGGTGAAATAGTCAATTGCCACAAGGATGAAGCGATGTCCATTGGAGCTGTGGGCTTAATTTCTCCAATCATATCAATGCCCCACATTGCAAAGGCCAAGGAGAAGTTAAAACATTCGAGTCTTGGAGTGCGTGCACTTTGTCGCATAAATCGGCACTTGTGACAACATCGAGCATAAGCGGTGACAATCGACTTCCATGGTGGACCAATAGTAACTTTGTTCTCAAAATCTTCTTAGCCATGGTGTGTCCCTTTGTGGGTACCAAATGCGCCGTGTAACTCTTCCATGATACGCATTCTTTGTTTTCGGTCTACAGTGAAGAAGCACAAGTCGTGGTTGCGTTTGTATAAGATGTCGTTGCTAAGGAAGAATTTGGATGCAAATCTTCTCATGAACTTCTTATCATTAACAGATGCCCCTGCGGGATATTCCTGAGTCTCAAGATACCTCTTCACGTCATAGTACCAAGGTTTCTCTTCTGTATCAAGCTCGTAACAATACGCTGGTTCGTCGAACTTCTCAATGATGATCTGGGGAGCCTCGTTGTCCCATCTAACCTTGAACATAGATGACATAGTAGCTAATGCGTCTGCCAACTGATTCTCTTCTCGTGGAATGTGATTGAAAGTGATCTCTTCGAAGTAGGGGATCAAGCTCAGAACATGCTCTCGATACGGAATGAGATTCGGATGCTTCGTATCCCACTCGCCCTTTATCTGACTGATCACTAAAGCTGAATCTCCATACACTTGTAAGAACTTGATTCTTAAGTCAATAGCAGCTTTAAGACCCATAATGCACGCTTCATATTCGGCCATGTTATTAGTGCAACTGAAACATAATCTGGCGGTGAAAGGCGTGTGTCCGCCTGTAGGGGATGTAATGATGGCGCCAATGCCATTGCCAAGGGCGTTTGAGGCTCCATCAAAGACCATGGTCCATCGGGATCCTTGTTCAGGTCCTTAAATGCAGGCACAGGTTCTTCTAATCTGTAACTAGCAAAACATCTTCATGCGGAAATTGAGCTGCATAGGATAGTCATCTACGGCTTGATGAGCCAAATGATCGGCTACTACACTTCCTTTGATCGCTTTCTAAGAAGTGTCTTGGATGTCATATTCGGTCAAGATCATTTGCCATCTTGCTATTCTTCGGAGAGCTGGTTTCTCAAATATGTATTTTATTGGATCCATCTTAGAAATCAACAAGGTAGTGTGAGTCAACATATCTTTGTCTTAGTCGGTGAGCAGCCCAAGCCAAAGCGTTGCAAGTTTTTCGAGTTGTGAGTATCTTGTTTCACGATCGGTAAACTTTTGCTAAGGTAGTATATTGCATGCTCTTTTCGACGGACTCGTCATGTTGCCCCAACACACACCCATTGAGTTCTCTAACATCAAGTACATGATAAGAGGTCTTCCTTGGTGGCGGCATCGAGAATCGGAGGATTACGAAGGTACTCCTTGATTTTGTCAAAAGCGATCGGCAATCGTCATTCCATTCCACTACTTGATCTTTCTTTAGTAACTTGAAGATTGGCTCACAAGTAGCGATTAAGTGTGCAATGAATGCAATGTAGTTCAATCGGCCCAAGAAACCTCGACTTCCTTCTCATGCGGGGTGGCATCTCTTGAATAGCTTTAACCTTGGGGATCAACCTCAATACCTTTCCCGACAACAAACCCTAGGAGTTTACGGATCGACTCCAAGGTGCACTTGTTGGGATTGAGTCTCAATCTGTACTTCTTCAACTGTCGAGCAGTTTACGCAAATGATCTAGATGTTCTTCTTGATGCGTGATCGAGCTATCATGTCGTCGGCGTAGACCTCTATCTCGTGATGAATCATGTCATGAAATAATGTCACCATAGCACGCGATAAGTGGCACCGCGTTCTTGATCCGAGCGGCATAACCTTGCGAAAGTGCCTGTGTAACAAAAGTAGTCTTCTCCATGTCTTGAGGCCATTTTGATCGATTATGTAGGAGAAACCATCCATGAAGGAAAAACCTTATCTTGGCGGTATTGTCAACGAACATCAATATGAGGAAGTGGGAAATCGTCTTTCGGACTCGCTTTGTTCGGATCTCGTAATCCACACACATCGTACTTTTCCATCCTTCTTGATGCAGGCACCACATTAGCAACCTTGTGGATAAATATGACTAAGAAACCAGCGTTGAGCGCTTCATGACTTGGCTTTGATTTTCTCGACATCTCGGGTATCTGACAGACCTACATTTCAGGAGAAAACCTTCTTTTGGCAATCGATGTACCACAATATCAATGTCTAAACCGGGCATGTCTTCGTATGACCAAGCAAAAACCTCAATATAGTCTTGTAGCATCTGAACCAACTTTTCTTTGACACTTGTTCTCAAGACCGCTCTATCTTGATCTCTTTTACATCTTCGTCGGTACCCAAATTCACAACCTCAACTTGCTCTTCGTGTGGTGTATAACTCGCTCTTCTTCTTTGTAGTAGTCAGCAAGTTCTCTGGCACTTCACAATCTTCCTCACTTTCGTCTTGGCTTGGTAGATCGGATTATCAAGTCATATTTAGCAATAGCATAGGTTATTACGAGATTGAGTGATTACGCGATGTATCACGTGGGTGTGTGTAAGAACACATAGCTTTTGAAGGGGTGATAAAGTAAAGAAAGAAAACAAACAATTGAATGCAAAAGTCCAACGATTTATTGAATGAAAATCATAAGCGACAGATAATAACCCTAAAGCGAGCCATGATGCCCGGGCAAGGCACTAAGCTTTCAAAGTTTATTGTTCAAAACATAAAGAAATCGAAAAGCAAAACAAAACAAGAGCAATTACTCGGCTAAAGGAGATTGGTATATCTTGGTCTTCAATTCTTAGCCATTATGCGGAGTTGGGAAGATCCACTCGCGATGTCGAAGTTGTTGTCGTCGTCTTCTATAGCATGGATTCCACTCGGCTGACGGAAAGGAAGTTGGCGGCACGTTCGCGTATCATCTTGACCCTTGATGGTGAAGCCTAAACCGGTCTTGTCGGTTTGAAAGGAAGATCGGGGGCCCCAATAGAACTACCTTCTTCACAGCATCTTTCAATGAGGACATCCTAGGCGGTCTTAACAATCTCGGGGGGCAGGGAGAGTCAGCAGGCGTGACTCGGGCATTGTTTCAAAAGCTTGCGGTCTCAAAGAATTCACCCTCCACCTCGAGGTATCGGAATGATTGTAGATGGTGACCATATATTCTTCTTCACCACATCTTGTAACAACCTTCCCTTTCACGGGTATTTCACACGATGTAAGGTAGAGTAGCGCGCCCATGTATCAAGGCGTCCAAGTAGGCATGAGTAAAATGGACGGATGTCCATGACAAAGAAGTAGAGTCAAAAGGGAACCAACTTTGGCGAGTGAGCTCTCAATCTTGTTAAGCTTAGAACCATCAAAAGCTCTCACGATTATGTCAGGGTCTCGAACCAACCCTTCGACATCAAGTCGATCAAAAGCGATCTTTGGTAAGATATTCAAAGGAACCGGTGTCAGCAAAACATGAGACAGTAGTGCCCATTCCTTGAGATGTGCAAGGCTTTGTTGTGTTTCTTTCCGGAGAGTCAAATCGACATCGAGAAGCCTAGGCCGTTGTTGGCGGCCGGGCTAGCAATACAAACTTCAGGTCGGTGGTAGTGTCTTGCGGTACATGGGCATTCTTGAAACTTCACCAAGGCGTTAGCATGAGCCTCGGAGCACAAGGCGAGCAAGCATGGAGATTTTGGACGAGTCTGTCTATTGTTCCACAACATTGTAGTCACTCTTCTTGATAATCTTGAATTTCCTCCATTTCTTGTTTGGAGGTGTCTTGATAACTTCCTTTGGTACTTGAGCGAGGATGAGTCCTGGTGCTTTCCTCTAGCTTGGGAATGGATTGAATAGTTGGAATCATGAGTCGCGGTGTCTTTTGGAGGAGATATCCGGAGAATACCCTTCAGTTCGGTCACCTTACTAGATCCGGTGATGTTGTCGATGTCAAGAATGGTAGCTTCAACTGTAAGATCTTCAATGGTCAGAGGGTCTTGCTTGACGCCATGATAGTAAACATCAGCTCCATAGTTCCAAGGGATAGCTTTGTCAGAGGAATATGGAACCGGCCTTGGAGAGGTAATGATGAGAGGTGCCACTCTAGGCAAAGGATCAGCAGAGGAAATCCTTATTGTGTTAACATCGGCATAGTCTTCTGGGAAATCGTCACCCCATCCGGTTACCTTAACATCTTCAATAGGAATCTTGTAACTATCAGGGACAGTGTACTTCACCATGTAATCATACTTTCCACTTGGCTGCCCCAAGGTATCCCACATAGATGGTACTATTTCATTCGCATTGACAATCTTCAACTTAGACATTTCTTCACACAACTTCTGCACAGGTGGTTTCAGAAATAGTATCTCACGGTTATCCATCATGCGAACACGTCTTCTCAACCAAGCACAACCATCGGTGCGAGATGGGCACCAGCGACAATTCTCGGGCATCACGGGTTGACACCGCAACAAATTCTTCTTAACAATCATCGGAGGAATGGTCAAGTCATCTATGTTGAAAACATAAGTATCGTCCAACATTGGAACTCTTGTCATGGTTAGGCATAGGCGTTGATCACATTCGGGTCTCAGCGGGAGGGTCAAACTCAATCTGCTTAGATTCAATCATATCTTGAGTTTTGTTCTTGAGCCCAACAATCATCGATCTGTCTGGGCTATTGGAATGGTAAGCACACTTAGCATTAGGATTGTACGGAGAGGAAGTGTTGACATTCGAGGAGGATCCTCAAAGTAATGCTCTGCTTTCAACATGTGTTGCAAGGCTTGCGACAAAGGCATGTTGATCTTCGTGTCTTCGTGGCGCGTTAAGTTCAGCGTTGTCTCGCGAGGTTGTCTTGATGTAGGATTGGAGATCCTGCTGCCCCACAGTTGAGCACGGTCGGTCTTGGCTCGGCTTTTCGACCATACACAGCATTGGCTTCTTTCTTACCACCAAAGATTTCTTGACATTTGAAGATGACTCTACTGAATCTTCCCACTCTTGATACCGACGATCGCTCGCTTTGTCAATATCAGCTCGGTGAATCTGGCTGAAGAGTTTCCAATCAAATGATTGAAGAAAGGGCTTGTCAGTGTCCCCATAAACATATCAACCAACTCCCTATTGGACAAGGATGGTTGAACTCTGCCTGCTAAATCTCTCCACTTCTGAGCATACTCCTTGAACTTCTCATCACGACCCATAGACATGCTCTGTAATTGCATGCGAGTGGGTGTCAATTCAGCATTGTACTCATAATGTCTGTAGAAAGCATCAGCCAAATCACTCCAAGTACGGATACGGTCATTCTCTAGCTGATAGTACCATTCCAAGCGGGTTAGGACAAACTCTCTTGAAAATAGTGCATCCACACTTTACATCATCGGTGTGGGGATTGATCTTCTGAACATAAGACTTCAAATGCAGCTTAGGGCAAGACATGCCGTCATACTTAGCAAAAGTTGGAACTTTGAACTTGGGAGGAATCACAACACTAGGGACGAGACTCAGATCATCAAAATTCAGCCCGGACATCTTCAGGTTTTCCACAGCATTCAGACGATCTTCAAGTTGCTTGTACTTGTCATCTTCATTAGAGTATTGGCCATCATCATAGTTCTTCTCAAGCTCAGTGTTGCCTTCACCATCACCCTTGTTACTTTCCTCGGTATGGACACTTCCTTGAGAGAGCTCAATCGGTGACCACCTTAGGACCACCTTTGTAGCGTCGCCCATGTTGAGAGACCAACAACCTTCTTCTTCTTGTTGATGAGCTTCTTGGATCTTCTTGGCCTTGGACCAAGTGGTGAACATCTGGCCCAGGCATTACGAGCTTGGAGATCTTTGATGTTCAGAGCCATTTACGCTAAAATAAATAGCGAGCAAATGAGAAAACCAATCTTCAATGTACCTGTGATGCGATGTTATGCTATGATATGCAATGTTTATGCGAATGCAATGCAATGTTTTCAAGGACCTAAGAGATTTAAATTTGTTAAACAAACAACGAGCAAACATTTATTAGTACTCTTCTTATTATTCTTTTTTCTTTTTAAGTACAAGAGATAGTTCAAAACAATAAAAGAAAACATAAACATCCTAAACCTCTAAGTCTCCCATGGGCGCTTCCTCTTGGTGCCGATGTAGGCATTGATGCTTCGCTCCTCATGAAGTAGCTTTGTCAACTCTAACACTTTCTTCTCGCTTGCATAGCATTGAGCTTCAAGGTATCCCTCTCTTCTTGAAATTGAATCCGGATCTCTTCAAGTCTTCAAAATCGGTAGGCATGTCGGGATGGAGAGCATATAAGTCGTCACCTATAACAACAGGTTCCATAATTCTTGGTAGAGCAGTGAATGGCATCATGAGGTTTTGAGCTCGAGCTCGCACCCATTTGAGGTAAGGTTCCCAAGGAATGGAGTTGGGTGCCCCAAAGTCTTGGTATCGATCTTCTTTACCATGCCCAGCGTGTATAAACCTTAATCGGTAATGCGGAGATCGTGATTGTGTCGAACACAATATCTTGGAGAAGCATATCATGTGGACCATCTCTTGAGCAAAACCAAACGGCGTAAAGCTAAGAAGGGTTGTAAGTAATACCTCCCTTATACCAAGGAGTGGTACATTAGGAATTCTCCTGGCCTCGATGAATGTGAAGTCCTTTTGAGAGAAAAGCTCCAACGGATATCTGAATGAGAGAGTGACATCAACCTTTGAGACCATCTCAACCTTTGTTCATTCTTCAAAGCGATGGAGGAAGGTGCGAAATAAACCACCTGAAAGTAGCGGTATACAACACATGAGAGTTCCTTGTCTCTTAGTAATGCAGTGTGGAGAGAATGTAGAATATCTCCAAGTAAAGTAGGCCTTGGATTGCGGGTAAGGAACAACTTGATGGCATTGATATCTATGAATTGATCCGAGTTAGGAAATAGAACCAAACCATAAATTAGCAAGGCCACAATATCTTCAAATGCATGGAAACTCATAACTTTGAGGAATTCTCGGGCTTTCTTAATTAGGAACTTGGAAAGTAAACCCTTAACTCCACTTCTAGTTTCCCAATTGGCTTCAATGTCGGGCGCTTAAGATGTAAAGGCGATGCAATGTCTTCGTACTTAGGAACCTTTTCTAGACGGTGAATGGCATTTGATCAAGAATAGGTATCCCAGTAGCTTAGAGAACTCTTCAAGGTAGGAACCAAGCGATAATCAGGAATGTAAAGCAATGGTGTTTCGGATCGAAGAAGCTGGAATAGGACATGCATCATATCTTCTTCAAAACCGGAGATAACCAAATCAAGTAGATAACCATGTCTTTTGATGGGCCGAGCATGATCGAATTTACGAAACCAATTCTTTGAGTGAGAAGGGATACCCATGAAATTGATTCGGATAGTCTTTCTAGAAGCCATAATCCCTACAAAAGCAGAGCAAAGATAAATCCCTAGGTCCTTGAAATAGTTAGAAATGATATGCAATGCAAATGATGTCATGATGTCATGTTTAGCACACCAAACAATTCACACAATGAGCCTAGGTTTAAGGCTTGCATGAGGTATAGGTGATTACCCACCAAAAGTTTGAGTTGGTTCATCTGTCCTATAATAGTAGGGTTCTAGGAATCTCACATCATAGATCTTTCTCGTGGCGCTTATTTCAATACGGCCAAGTGGTCGATCGAAAATGTCCCAAAAGTCTAATCTCAATGCGTAGCATCGGTATCAACCAACCTCGGTCTACACCAAAGGCCATCTCACTACCTTCTAATGGCCAAGATGGGTCAATTAAGGTTCTAAAAGTTTAGTTAGCGCTTGATGACACCACGAAGCCAAATACTATCTTCAACTTGGGAATGAAGAGTATCGGGACAACAAAGTGTCACGCTAACGTAGCCATCATGTTGACCGTTTAGTTATCGTCTAGCGGTCGCGATGATCTAATGCTACTTACCTAAAAACCGGATCGGGTGTAGGATCCCCAACAATATAATACCCAAGCAACCCTTAAAGATAAAGCATACAAGTCAAACAAAAGCATAAAATGATCTAGAAATCCTAAGGCAATTCTCTCTTTTAGGGTGATTCCCAGTGAGTCGCGATTACGTGATACGGTGAGCTGACTTTGTAGGATTTTGTATCCAAATGTGCGGATAGCAGAGTCGCCACCGACTTTTATTTTATCAATTAAGGGAAGGTAAAAGTATGAGAAAAAGACCTTCGTTAGATTACGAGTTCGGGAGAATGGTTATGAAAAGGAAGGTATTAGCACCCCTTTCCATCCGTAGTTATCTGGGCTCTTAGTTACTCTAGATCACTTTTTAAAATTGCTTTGTGTGTTTGACAAAAATGTTTTGAAAAGGGCATTTCGCTTTGACTTTGTAATGACTCATGTAGGAGTGTATACAAAGTGTTCGGAAATGTTTTTTTGTTTTGAAAAGAATTTGAACTTCGAAAAAAAAGTGTGTGGTGTGAAAAGCATTTGATTTAGAGCAAGCAACTAAAAGACTTATTTACCCACTCAGAATTGGTCGTTTTTGTACTTCTAAGTTCCTTTAGAATAGCGCTAGCCGTACCATTAGTTAGTAGGTAGCTCCATTCGTTGGATGTAAGCGGGACATTCGAAGGGACATCGGATGGTCATAGAAAGCAACTTGTAGGAAGTATCCTAGCACATTCGAAGGGACTATCATCATTTTTCGTAGGCGACAATCGAGGGTCAAGATCATGTATTCGGAGGCGACATCGTGGGTCTATGATCTTTGTGTCGAAGGACTATGATGATTTGTTTGAAGGCAGCGGTGCTAGAATACCTCTACGTTAGGACATGACCATTTTGAATTCGCAAAGGCAGAGAGAATTACCTAAAGGGTGCGTGTGTGAAAAGTGTGTCAAACTCGGATATTTTATCTTGAAGATTAGAGTGAGCTATGTCCATTTTATCTTGCCATACACGCCTAGTTACTAGCAATTTAAAGGTGCGGAAATTAAAATGCGGAATGTAAAGTGCGGAAAGGTAAATCCTACGCTATTACATGGCTTTAGGGCGATACATAATTTAAAATGCGGAAAATAAAATCCTAAATTAAACTATTACATCCCATATCAATTACATTATTGGAAAATAAAATGAAAAGCGGAAGAATCGTGCGAATCGAACAACTGTGAAAGAATGAGAAATCGGAAAATACGATATGAATCGAACAAGAGAAAAAATGTTAGAAAAAATGTAAATTTAAAATTGGAAAAAAATATGACATGCTGGAAATAATGCAAACATGCTAAAATAATTTTTTGGGATTTTTTAAATGCATTTTAGTAATTAAAAATTAATTTACAATGATTTAAATGCAAAATTACAAATAAAAATAAATATGCATGCAAAAATGTATTTTTTAATTTATTAAATTAAATAAAGATTTTCAGAATATAAACGTGAAAAGAAAATATTTTTTGGTAATTTTTTAATGCAGAATAAAAATTATGAAAAGAAATTAAAATAGATGCAAAATATTAAATAAAATAGAAAAATAGAAAATATGAGGTTATGCAAACTTGTAAAAGAAATGTCATGGCAGGGATCGAACCAGACATATGAGCATCTACCAAGCGATGCACGCCTTTACCACTCGCCATGTGTGCTTCAGCATTTGAGATCAGGAGTGAGTGGGTTTTCACAGCGTCGCTCTCCCTTTGCCTCGTCTCGCGCGATCGTCTTCTCGATTCAAATATTTGAAAATCCAGCGTCGGCCATTGCTCGGCGCTAAGTCTAACAAACATCAAAAATCAAGCATACATAATATAAATGAATTCTAAGGGCATGGTTCGATTGGAAACATCATTCGAATGCAATGGTGGTCTTGAGGTCCAATTTTTCCATTTAAGCAAAGCCCTAAATCGAGCTCGAAACCCTAGCTATGGTGTAACACGATTCGAGCCATGGAAATTCAATTGGCTTGCCCGAGCTTACAAACACATCACTAAACACAAAAATAACAACAAATCGAGTTAATAATGCATGAATGAAGGAATTGAATTTGAAAAAGTGTGAACAAACCGATTTGAATTTCTTGTTTGGATGGTTTTGAATGATGTAAAGTGCGGATCGACTCTAGAGACCTCAAGGAATGCAATGGAATCCTCAAAATTGCTTGAGCAGTGGATAGGATTGCTAGTAGCTTCAAGAACACGGTTTTTGCTTTTAGGTTAGGGTTTTGGGCAATTTTCGTTTCTTGCAATTGGTATGCATCAAGTATAAATCTTTGGAAGGATTTGGCATTGTTTTGGGAAAGAATTGATCAATAATCAATGATAATCAAATTTGATTTTGCAAAAATCAAATCTTCAAACTTTGGTCAATTTTCAATCTAATCTTCCCATATTGATCCAATTTGAATTTTTGGCTTTTAATGGATTGATTGGATCACAAAGAAGAAATAAAAATCAAATTTGCAATTAATTTGGATTTTATACTTTATTTTTCAATTTAATTTGTATTTAAATGAATAAATTCCAAATTAAATAGGAAAATAAAATAAAAATTCGTGGCATTGGGCTTGGATATTCCTAATTGCATGAGGAATAAGTTAGGATGAAGAAAAAGTAGGCCCATTTGCAAAGTTTTTGATTTTTAGAAGTATCTCTCTTTGTGCATTCTTTCAAAATTGCCCAACTTGTGAATGGTGTATCTTGCTCAATTTTCCACATTTTTGAGTGTTCCTTGACTTTTTGGAAAGCTCTAAGAGTCCTATAACCAACCCTTTTGGTCTCATCTCAATTGGAGTTACCATGCTCAATATATCTTCAAAGCAAAAGTTGACTTTTTGTTGACTTTGAAAATGACCTGTAATGTTTTGAGCTATACCTCTCAAATGAAGAATTTTTTGGACATTCTTGTGAGACATGAAGTTGTAGAGAATTGAATTTCCTTCAAAACAAGAGGTGGTGGAAAAATTTCTGAGAAAGTATGAGAAAGTTATGATCAGTCAAAGTTCAGTTAACTTTTCACCTAGAAACCCTAATTTAGAAAGTTTGACTTTTGAGCAAATCTTGAGTTTTCTTGATGAATCATGATCAACCCTTGATCAAATGATGAATGTAACTTCAAAATGAGGATGTTGACCAAAAATTATGAAGTTTGTTGTATGTTGACCACGATTGACTTTTGTCAATACTGTTGATTTTCAACCATCGAGCAATTATGCGAGGAAACTTGACTTGTGAGCTTGAAACTTGACATGGAGAATCTTTGAAGCATATGAGGAGGCACGAAGACCATTGGAGATGTTGGAAGTTCATCTTGACTTGAGAGATACCAAACCCTAGTTTGGGTTGATTGTCTAGGAGAGTTTGTCGATCGACTCTTGAGGAATCCTTGAGCATAGATGTATGAAATCTCTTGAGTAGATGGAGGAAAATTTTGGGGTATGACACCGGGCAAGGCACTAGGCTTTAAAGTTTATTGTTCAAAGCGTAAAAGAGAAAGTATATGGAAAAACAATTACTCTTGTCTAAAGGAGATTGGTCGACATCTTGATCTTCCAATTATTGAGTCGTAAATGCAGGTTGGAAGATCAATTGTTGATGTCGAAATCGCCGTCGTCGTTTCTATAGCATGGACTCCGCTTTTGTTGATGTGGAAAGGAAGTTTTCCACACATTTGTGGCGTATCTTTAACCTTTGATAGTGAAGCCTAAACTTCTTGTCGATTTGAATGGAAAATCGGAGTTGCCCCAAATAGTACAACCATCTTCTAACTTTACAGACTTTGGTGTCTTCGGTGAAGCCATCTTGATCGAACTCTAGTAACTAGGGGTGAGAAGTCAGCAGGCATGACTCATGGAATTTCCTCGAAAGCTTGAGGAGTTTGAAAAATTCACCTTCCATTTAAATATCGAGAATAGTAGATGGATTACCATATATTCTTCTTCATCATCTGTAACAATCTTCCCTTCCTTTGGTACTTCAACTTTTGATGTAGGGTAGGGTGGGGGACCATGTATCAAGGGCGTCCGGTAGGCAAGAATAAGCTAGCAGATGCCCATGATAAAGAAAGTAGAGTCAAAAGTGCAGAACCGACTTTAAGCGGCGGATAAGCTCTCTAAGTCTTGTTCTTCGAACCATCAAAAGCTCTTACAATTATGTCCTGGGCTTCATGACCACTTCTTCAACATTAAGTCGGTCGAGAGTGCTCTTGGAAAAACATTGAGACCCGGTATCCACCAGTACGTGGGACAATGTAGTGCCCTTGCATTCAATGGAGGTGTGCAAGGCTTTGTTGTGATTCCTTCGGCAAGAGTTAATCGACATCGAGAAACCTAAACCATTGTTGTGGTTAGGCTAGCAATATAACCTTGAATTGATCGTTGGTGCCTTGCGGTATATGAGCATTCTTGAAATCTTTACTAAGGCTTTAGCATGAGCCTCATAGCATAATTGTAGAGCTAGCATTGATATCTTGGACAAAGTTTATCCCAATTGTTCCTGACATTGTAGTCGCTCTTCTTGATGATCTTGAATTTCCTCCATTTCTTGCTTGGAGGTATCCTCGTAACTTCCTTTGGTATACATGCGGCGGGGATGAGTCCTTTGGTTCTTTCCCTCTTGCTTGAGGCTGGTTTGATAGAAGGAATGCAAATTAGTGTAGCGGTGTCCTTTGGAGGAGAGATCTGGAGAAAATACTCTTCGGTTGGTTACCTTGCTTGATTCGGTGATGTTTCCGATGTTAGGATTGGTAGCTTCAATGCAATGTCTTCAATGGTCAAAGGTTCTTGCTTGGCCATGATAGTACACTTGACTCCATAATTCTAAGTTATAGCTTTGTCGAGGAATATGGAATTGAGTGCAGGAGGGTAATAATGAGAGGTGCCACTCTAAGCGCGGTATCGAGAGGTGATCCTTATTGTGTTCACATCGGCATAGTCTTACAGGTAATCTACTCCCCATCCGCTTACCTTGATGTCTTTGATTGGAATCTTGTAAATTTGGGGCGGTATATTTCACCATGAAATCAAACTTTCCACTTGGCTGTCCCAAGGTATCCCATACTTCTGGTACGTCTTCGCTTACGTCTTCGATCTTCAGATTCTTAGAAGTGTCTTTGCACAGATTCTCCACAGATGGTGGTTTTAGAAATAGCACTTCTCGGTTCTCCATCATACGTTGAATATGCCTTTTCAACCAAGCACATCTGTCAGATTCAGGTGCACACCAACGACAGTCATCAGGGCATCCTGGAAATACACTGGCTTGTAGCAAATCTTTCTTGACAATCATCAGAGGAATAGTCAACTTGTCCACATCATAAACATAGGAGTCATCGTCAATAGCATTGGAACTTTTACCATGGTCAGGCATTGGTGCATTGATCACATTCGGAGTTTCGACGGGAGGGTCGAATTCAACTTCCCTTGCTTCAACCATGTCTTGAATCTTTTTCTTCAGAGACCAACAATTGTTGGTGTCGTGCCCTGGGATGTTGGAGTGGTATACACACCTCGCATTAGGATTGTAATTTGGAGACGAAGTATTGATGTGTTGAGGAGGACCCCTCAAAGTAATCAGCTCAGGTTTCAACATGTGTTGCAATGCTTGAGACAACGGCATGTTGGTCTTCGTAAACTATATTTGTGGTGCGTTCTGGCTACGCGTGTTGTCTCGTTGAGGTTGTGCTGGTGTGGGGTTGAAGATCACGACTGCCCCCACAGATTGAGTGTGATCAGCTTTGTCACGGCTCTTTTGACCATACACAATATTGACTTCTCGCTGTCATACCCCAAAATTTGCCCTCCATCTTCTCAAGACATTTCATACACCTATGCTCAAGGATTCCTCAAGGGTTGATCAGACAAACCCTCTCCTAGACAATCAACCCAAGCTAGGGTTTGGCAATTCTCAGATCAAGATGGACTTCCAACACCTCCAATGGCCTTCATGCCTCCTCATATGCTTCAAAGATTCACCATGTCAAGTTTCAAGCCTCAGAAGTCAAGTTTCCTCAAACAATTGCTCAGATGGTTGAAAATCAGTTGTGTTGGGCAAAAAGTCAACTGTGGTCAACATACAGTCAAACTTCATAATTTTTGGTCAACATCCTCATTTTGAAGTTACATTCATCATTTGATCAAGGGTTGATCATGATTCATCAAGAAAACTCAAGATTTGCTCAAAAGTCAAAATTTCTAAATTAGGGTTTCTCAGTGAAAAGTCAACTAAACTTTGACTGAGCATAACTTCTTCATACTTTCTCAGAAATTTTTCCACCACCTCTTGTTTTGAAGGAAATTCAATTCTCTACAACTTCATGTCTCACAAGAATGTTCAAAAAATGCTTCATTTGGAAGGAATGGATCAAAACATTACAGGTCCTTTTCAAAGTCAACAAAAAGTCAACTTTTTTTTTGAAGATATATTGAGCATGGAAACTCCAATTGAGATGAAACCAAAGAGGTTGGTTAGAGGACTCTTAGAGCTTTTCAAAAAGTCCAAGAACACTCAAAAATATGGAAAATTGAGCAAGATACACTATTCACAAGTTGGGCAATTTTGAAGAAGTGCACAAAGAGAGATACTTGTAAAAATAAAATAAAAAATTGCAAATGGGCCTAGTTTTTCTTCATCCAAACTTGTTCCTCATACAATTTGGAACATCCAAGCCAATGCCACGATTTTTTATTTTATTTTCTATTTATTGATTTTATTCATTTAAATACAAATTAAATTCAAAAATAAGTATAAAATCAAAATTAATTGCAAAATTGATTTTCTCTCTTCTTGAGATCAAGAAACCCAAGTGGCAAATTTCGAAATTTGATTTGAATTGGCAAGAAATTGATGAAAATTGATCAAAAAGATAAGATTTGATCTTGTACAAAATCAAATATGTTTTGCATTGATTGATAATTATTTCTTCCCCAAATCAGCTCTAATTCCATCCAATATAAATATACAAGGCATAGCACATGAATTAGAACAGAAAAATTGCTTGGAGAAACCCTAACCTAGCTCAAAAAAACCGTGCCTCTCAAGCAACTTGCACCCAGATTTAGCTCGATTCAATTGATTCCAAGCATCAAACACTTTCCTTGACATCTCCTGAATTGATCCAGACCTTTACATTGTCCAAAAACATCAAGAATTGAGAAATCACGATTTGGTTTGTTCTTACTTTTTTCAAAAATCGAATTCTGTTTATCATGCATTATTAATGTGTTTTGATGATTGTTTGTGTTTAGAACAAAGTTTGCAAGCTATCTGGACAATCGAATTAGGTTTTCATGGCACGAATCGAAATACGCCATTGTTAGGGTTTTGAACCGAATTAGGGCTTCCTTAAATCGGTTAAATTGGACCAAAGACCATTACCATTGTGTTTAGAATGTGATTTCAATCGATTCATGTACTCACAATTCATTTATATTATGTGTATGAGATTTTTAGAATTGCGGGGACTATAGCGTCATTGAGGCCCAAAAATTCCCAATTCAAATGAAACGATGAAGTTCTTGTACGTGATTAAGGCAATCATGGGTGACACCGTTTACAATTCATTCGCTCGGTTTTCAAACACGTGTATGCGTTGGTTCAGATGGTCAAGGCGTGGGGTTGTGAAGGCAAGGGCACCGGTTCGATTCCTGCAAGGACCAATTCTTTTTGCTTCATTTACAAACTAACATATTTCTTTATATTTTCATATTTTTCTATTTAATATTTTTCATGCATTTAATTTAACTTTAAATATTTTATCATGCATTTAAAACACCAAAAATATTTTTCTTTTGTATTATTTCAGAAAATGTTTATTTAATTTATAAAATTAAAAATATTATTTTTGCATGCATATTTAATTTAATTGTTAATTTATCATTTAAATCAATTTTAATTGATTTTTAATTATTAAATTAACTCCAAAAAATCCCAAAAAATTATTTTAGCATATTAATGTTGTTTCTTGCATGAAATATTTTCTCATTCAAAAATTATTATTTTTCTAACATTTTCCTCTTATTCGATTTCTCGTATTTCAGATTTCTCATCTTTTCACGAGGTTATTCCGTTTTGGACGATTTCTTTTTATCGTTTTCTTTTTTCCAATTATGTAATTTCTTATGGGATGTAATAGCTTAATTAGGGCTTTTATTTTCCGCACTTTTCAATTATGTATCGCCCCAAAGCCATGTAATAGCGTAGGATTTATCTTTCGCATTTACTTTTCGCATTTAATTTCCACCCTATAAGCTAGTAATTAGGCGTGTATGGCAAGATAAAATTGAGCGTAGCTCACTCTAATTTTCAAGATAAACATGAATCTGAAATCAACACTCTTTTCACATGCACCCTTAGGGTAATTGTCTCTCGTTGCCTTCTGAATCAAATGGTCATGTCCCTCGAGCGTAGAGGTATTCTAGCACCGTCGCCTTCAAAACAAATCATCATAGTCCCTTGATACAAAGATCATAGACCCACGATGTAGCCTCGAATACATGATCTTGACCCTCGATTGTCGCCTCGAAAATGATAATAGTCCCTACGAATGTGCTAGGATACTTCCTAGTTGCTTTCTATGACCATCCGTTGTCCCGAATGTCCCTCTTACATCCAACGAATAGGGTTACCTACCAACTAATGGTATGGATAGAACTATTCTAAAGGAAAGTAAAATAACATGAAGCGACCAATTACGAGTAGGTAATAAGACTTTTAGTTGCTTGCTCTATCAAAATACTTTTCACACCTCACACTTTTGTCAAAGTTCAAACTTTTTCAAAACAAAACATTTCCAAACACTTTGTATACATTCCTACATGAATCATTACAAAGTCAAAGCGAAATGCCTTTTCAAAACATTTTCAAACACACGAAAGCACAATTTTAAAGTGATCTAAGAGCAACTAAGAGCCGTAGATAACTACGGATGAAAAGGGTGCTAATACCTTCCCTTTTCATAACCTTCTCCCTTACGAGAATCTAACGAAGGTCTTTTCTGTTCTTTTCACCTTCCCTTAATTGGATAAAAGAAAAGTCGGTGGCGACTCTTGCTATCCATATTTGCGTACAAAAACCTCAAAGTCGGTTCACCGTGTTACAGAACTGGCGACTCTGCTGGGGACACCCTAAAAGAGAGAATGCCTTAGGGATTTCTAGATCATCTTTATTGCTTTCTGTTTGATTTGTATGCTTTATCTTTAAGGGTTGCTTGGGTATTATATTTGTGGGGGATTCTACACCCGGATCCGGGTTTCCTTTTAGGTAAGTAGCAATAAATCATCGCGACCGTTAGACGTATATCAAAACGGTCAACATGATGGCTACGTTAGTGTGACACTTTGGATGTCCTGATACTCTTCATTCCCAAGTTGAGGATAGTATTTGGCTTCTGCGTGGTGTCATCAAGCACTAACTAAACTTTTAGAACCTTAATTGACCCATCTTGGCCATTAGAAGGTAGTGAGATGGCCGACTAAGATTGGTTGATACTCGATGCTACGCTCATTGAGATCAGACTTTTGGGATATTTTGGATCGACCACTTGGTAGTCGTATTGAAATAAACGCCTACGAGAAAGATCAATGATGTGAGATTCCTAGAACCCGGTTACTATTATAGGACAGGATGAACCAACTCAAACTTTTGGTAGGGTAATCACCTATACCTCTTGCAAGCCTTAAACCTAGGCTCATTGTGTGTTGTGTGTGTGCTAAACATTACATCATCACATCATCACATTGCATATCATTTCTAACTATTTCAAGGACCTAGGTTTATCTTTGCTTTGTTTTGTAGGTTATGGCTTCTAGAAAGACTATCGAATCAACTTCATGGGTATACCTTCTCACTCAAAAATTGGTTTGAAATTCCCAACCATGCAGTTCATCAAAGACATGGTTATCTGCTTGACTTGGTTATCTCGGTTTTGAAGAAGATATGATGCATGTCTATTCAGTTCTTTGATCGAAACACCATTGCTTTACATTCCCAGTTATCGATTAGTCCCTACCTTGGAAGAGTTCTCTAAGCTACTTGGGATACCTATTCTTGCCCAAATGCCATTCACGGTTTAGAAAAGGTTCCTAAATCGAAGACATCATCATACATCTAAGCGCTCGGACATTGAAGCCAATTGGGAAGCGAGAAGTGGAGTTAAGGGTTTACTTGCCAAGTTCTTAATTAAGAAAGAAATTCCTCAAAGTTATGAGTTTCCATGCATTTGAAGATATTGTAGCCTTGCTAATCTATGGTTTGGTTCTATTCCTAACTCGGATCAATTCATAGATGTCAGCCATCAAGTTATTCCTTACGCAATCCGTGCCTACTTTACTTGGAGATATTCTACATTCTCTCCACACTCGTCTACTTAAGACAAGGAACTCTCATGTGTATACCGTTACTTTCGGTGGTTTATTTGCACCTTCCTCCATCAGTTTTGAAGATCGATCAAAGATTGAAGTGGTCTCAAAGACTAATGTCACTCTCTCATTCAGATATCCGTTGGAGTCTTTTCTCTCAAAAGGACTTCACATTCATTGAGCGTTGTGGATAATTCCCTAATGTACCACTCCTTGGCATAAGGGGACGTATTACTTACAACCGTTCTTTAGCTCTACGCCAGTTTGGTTTTTCTCGAAGAGATGGTCCACATGATATGCTTCTCCAAGATATTGTGTTCGACTGAACCACGATCTCGAATTACCGACGAAGGTTCATACGCTTGGGGCATGGTAAAGAAGGCGATACCAAGACTTTGGGGCACGAACTCCATTCCTTGGGAACCTTACCTCAAATGGGTGCGAGCTCGAGCTCAAAACCTCATGATACCATTCACGCTGTTTTACGGTAATTATGGAACTGTTGCTATAGGTGGCGAATCCTATCTGTTCTCCATCTGATATGCCTCTGATTTTGAAGACTTGAAGAGATCTTGGATTCACTTAAGAAGAAGGGATACCTTTGAAGCTCGGTGTTATGCAAGTGAGAAGAAAGTGCTAGAGTTGACCAAGCTACTTCATGAAGAGCGAAACATCAGCGCCTACCTCGGCACAAGAGGAAGCGCCATGGGAGACTTAGAGCTTTAGGATTTATATGTTTTCTTTTATTATTTTGAACTATCTTTTGTACTTAAAAGAAAAATAATAAAGAGAACTAATAAATGTTTGTTCATTGCTTGTTTAACAAATTTAAAACTCTAAGGTCCTTGAAAACATTGCATTGCATTTGCATAAACATCGCATAGCATAACATTGCATCACGGTACATTGAAGATTGGTTTTCTCATTTGCTCGCTATTTATTTTAGCGAAATGGCTCTTGAGCGATCATCAGATCTCTGAGCTCGAATGCTCGGTTCAACAGATGTTCACTAGCTTGGTCCAAGGCCAAGAAGATCGAAGCTCATCAACGAAAGAAGAAGGTTGTTGGTCTTCTCAACAGGCGGGCCTTCAAGGTGGTCCTAAAGGTTAGTCGGATAGAGCTCTCGGAAGGAAGTGTC
Organism: Vicia sativa; assembly: GCA_021764765.1. NCBI lineage: Eukaryota > Viridiplantae > Streptophyta > Magnoliopsida > Fabales > Fabaceae > Vicia > Vicia sativa. The sequence continues at coordinate 68,020,855 of CM038796.1, read as the reverse complement.
AAGAATGAGGGTGTCAAGGGTAATGAAGATGACCGGCATGAGCCGAGAGAGGGAGAGGATCGCTCGACTATAGCGATTACTACGATGAAGATGACAAGTACAAGCAACTTGAAGCCGTCGAATCTTGTGGAAAACACGAAGATGTCCGGGCTGAATTTTGATGATCGAGTCTTGTCCACGGTGTGGTGATTCCTCCCAAGTTCAAAGTTCAACTTTTGCCATGTATGATGGCATGTCTTGAAGCTGCATTTGAAGTCTTATGTTGGAAAATCAACCCCGCGATGCGAGAAGTTGTGGATGCACTATTTTCAAGAGTTTGTCGGACTCAATTGGAATGGTATTATCATCTAGAGAGTGACCGTATCCGTACTGGGTAACAGCGGATGCTTTCTACAAGCAATATGGTACAATCTTGACGACACCCACTCGCATGCAACTACAAACATGTCTATGGGTCGTGATGAAAGTTCAAGGGTAATGCTCAAATGGAGAGATTTAGCGGTGAGTTCAACCCTTGTCCAATAGGGAGTTAGTTGATATGTTTATGGGAGCAGTGAGCCCATTCTTCAATCATCGATTGGAAACTCTTCCGGATTCACCGAGTTGATATTGACGGAGGCGTATTGAAGCTGGTATTAAGAGTGGAAAGATTTAGATGAGTCATCTTCAAATCTTTGAAGATCTTTTGGTGGTAAGAAGGAAACTAATGTTGTGTATGGTCGGAAAAGGCCGAGCGACCCGTGCTCAATCTGTGAGCGGTTGTGATCTCGATTCTACATCGGCCTGACCTCGGCGAGACAGTGCGGTCGCCAAGGCGGTTCTGAAGATCAACATGCCATTATCGCAGCCTTGCAACACATGTTGAAGTGATAACTTGAGGATCCTCCTCGAAATATCAACACTTCCTCTCGAGATATAATCCTAATGCTAAGTGTGCTTACCATTCCAATAGCCTGGACATAACGATGATTGTTGGGCTCACGAGAACAAGATTCAAGATATGATTGAAGCTAAGCAGTTGAGTTTGATCCTCCTATTAAGACTCGAATGTGATCAACGCGCCATGCTAACCATGACAAGAGTTCCAATCTGTTGGTGAGGATACTTACATTTCAACATAGATGACTAACCATTCCTCTATGTTATTGAGAAGAATTTGCTACAAGCGGTGTCAATCGGGATGCCCGAGAATGGTCGTTGGTGCCCATCTTTGATGGTTGTGCTTGGTTGAAAGGCGTGTCCATGATGGATAACCGTGAGATACTATTCTAAAACCACCGTGCGGGTATGTGAAGATATGTCTAAGTTGAAGATCGAGGAGGTGAATGAAGCTGCACCATCATGTGGGATACTGGGACAGCCAGTGGAAAGTATGATTACATGGTGAAGTACATTGTTCTGGCTACAAGATTCCTATTGAAGATGTTAAGGTGACCGGATGGGTGACGATTTCCCGAGACTATCTTGATGTTAACACTATAAGGATTTCCTCTGCGATCTGTGCCTAAGTGGCACCTCTCATCATTACTTCTTAGGACGGTTCCATATTCCTTTGACAAGCTATCCTTGGAATTATGGAGCCATGTTTACTATCATGGCGTCAAGCAAGACCTCGACCATTTAAGATCTTATAGTTGAAGCTACCATTCGACATTGACAATATCACGGATCAAGTAAGGTGACCGAGACGGAAGGGTGTTCTCTCGATATCTCTCCTCCAAAAACTGCGACTCCATTTCGCATTCCACTATTCAATCCATTCCCAAGCTAGAGGAAAAGAACGGTGACTCATCTGCTCGGCGAGGTACCAAAGGAAGTTCGAAGACGCCTCAACGAAATGGAGGAAATTCGAAGATAATCAAGAAGAGTGACTACAATGTTGTGGTTAGGACGAGACTCGTCAAGATATCCATGCTTGCTCTACTCTTTGCTCGAGGCTCATGCTGAACCTGGTGAAGTTTACGAAGAATGCTCCGTGCCGCAAGACACTACTCTTGACAGGTTTGAAGTTTGTATTGCTAGCACGGCTGCCAACAACGGCCTAGGCTTCTCGATCTTGATCTGACTCCTGCGGGAAGAAACACAACAAAGCCTTGCACATCTCTGTTGAATGCAAGGGTACTACTTATCTCATGTTTTGGTGGATACGGTTACGCTGAATATCCTTCGGCGCGCTTTTGATCTACTTGATGTTGAGGTTGGTTACGAAACCTAGCCACATTATTGTGAGAGCTTTTGTGGTTCTAAGAGCGATGCTTGGAGAACTCACTCACTTTAAAAGTCGGTTCCCGACTTTTGATTCCACTATGTCATGGACATCCGTCTACTCTTTGCCTACTTGGGCATTGGATACATGGGGGGCCTCTACCTCATCGGTGAAGTACCGGTGAAAGGGAAGGTTGTCGGATGTATGGTGAAGAAGAATATGGTGGGTCATCTACGTCATTCCGATACCTCGAGGTGAAGGGTGAATTCTGAGACTCCTGTCAAGCTTTTGAAACAATTCCCAGTCGTGCTGTTGACTCTCCTGTACTCTGAAGTTCATGAAGTTCCGCCTAGGATGGCCTCGTGAAAGATGCTCAGTTCTTTGAAGAAGGAGGTAGTACTATTTGGGGTCATCTCCCGATCTTCCTTTCAAATCGACAAGGCTGGTTTAGGCTTCACCATCAAGGTCGACGATGATACGCCCATGATGCGCCAACTTCCTCCGCATCGATCGAATGGAATCCATGCTATAGAAGGCGCGACAACGACTTCGACATCGCAAGTGGATCTTCCCAACTCCGGACAAAGGCTCGGCAATTGGAAGGCGAAGGCGTCATACCAATCTCCTTTAGGCGGGGAGTAATTGCTCTTGTTTTGTTTGCTTCGTATTTTCTATGTTTTGAACAATGAACTCTAAAGCCTAGTGCCTTGCGGGGCATCATGGCTCGTTGTGAGGTTATTATCATCATTTGCATATTTTCATTCAATAAAATCGTTGGAATTTTGCATTCAATTGTTTTTTCTTTCTTTTTTATCACTCCTTCAAAAGCTATGTGTTTCTTACACACCCCGTGATACAACTGAGAATCACTCCGAATCTCGTTGATACTGACTATGCTATTGCTAAATATGACGATAATCCGATCTACCAAGCGAAGGCGAAGTGAGGAAGATTGTGAAGTGCCGGAGAACTTGTCGGGCTGCTGGAGAAGAAGCGAGTTATCTGACCAACAAGTCGAGGTTGTGAATTTGAGTCTTGATGAGGCAGAAAGAGATCAAGATAGGAGGCGGTATTGAGCAATGTTAAGAAAGATTGGTTCGGATGCTACGAGACTATATTGAGGTTTTGCTTGGTCATCGAAGACATGTTGGGTACGGACATTGATATTGTGGTACACGATTGCCGACAAAAGAAGGTTTTCTTCAGTGGCAGAAGGTTAAATCGTATCGTCTGAGATGTCGGAGAAAATCAAAGCGGGAAGTTATGAAGCGGTTCAGCTGGTTTCTTAGTTGTTACTTCTATCCGTAATGGGTTGCTAATGTGGTGCCGTACCTAAGAAGGATGGCAAGTCGAATGTGTGTGGATTACTGAGATCTAAACAAAGCGAGTGCGAAGGCGATTTTCCACTCCTCATATTGATGTTTTGGTTGACAACACCGCTCACATAAGGTTTCTCCTTCATGGATGGTTTCTCCGTTTACAATCAGATCAAAATGGCTCCCAGACATGGAAGACTACTTTTGTTACTGGGACTGGTGCTACAAGGTTATGCGTTCGGATTGAAGAGCAGGCGCCACTGTCGTGCTATGGTGACGTTATTTCATGACATGATTCATCACGAGATAGAGGTCTCGTCGATATGATAGCTCGATCGCAGTGAAGAAGAACATCTTGATCATCTCAGGAAACTATTTGTGATTGAAGAAGTATGGTGAGACTTAATCCCACAAATGCACCTTTGGTCGGATCGGTAAACTCTTAGGGTTTGTTGTCGATGGAAAAGGTATTGAAGTGGACCCTGCCGGTTAAAGCTATTCAAGAATGCCGACTCCCATACGAGAAAGTCGGAGGTTTCTTGGGCCGATTGATTATATTGCATTCATTGCACATCTTGCTACTTGTGAGCCAATCTTTAAGTTCTTGAAGAAAGATCAAGTGGTAGAATGGCAGCGATTGCGGATCGCTTTTGACAAAATCAAGGGTACCTCAGAATCCTCTATCCCGATGCATGCGAAGGAAGACATGTTATCATGTACTTGCGATGTTAGAGAACTCAATGGGGTGTGTGTTGGGGAAACATGGCGAGTCGGTCAAAAAGCGTGCAATATACTACCTTAGCAAAAGTTTACCGATTGTGAAACAAGATACTCACAGCTCGAGAAAACTTGCAGCGCTTTAACAGGCTGCTCGCCGACTAAGGCGTATATGTTGACTCACACTACCTTGTTGATTTCAAGATGGATCCGATAAAATACATATTTGAAACCGTCTCTCCGGGAAGAATAGCAAGATGAAATGATCTTGACCGAATCGACATCGGTACACTTCTCGAGCAATCAAAGGAAGTGTAGTAGCCGATCATTTGGCTCATCAAGCCGTAGATGACTATCGATCTATGCGGTTCAATTTCTAGATGAAGATGTTTTACTAATTCTGATTGTGAAGAACCGGGCCGGACGAAGGACTGAACAAGGATCGATGGACCATGGTCTTTGATGGACCTCAAGCGCCAGCAATGGCATTGGCGCCATCATTACATCCCTATGGACTCGCCTTTCACTTCGATTATGTTTGATTGCACAACAACATGGCGAATCTGGCATGCATTATGGGTATTAAAGTTGCTATTGACTTAAGTCAAGTTCTTACAAGTGGAGACTCGGCTTTGGTGATCGATCGGATTAAGGCGAATGGGATCGCATCAAATCTCATTCGTATCGAGAACATGTTCGAGTTTGATTCCCTACTTGAAGATCACTTTCAACACATTCCACGAGAAGAATCGGTTGGCGACGCATTGGCTACTATGTCATCTATGTTCAAGGTTAGGTGGGACAACGAGGCTCCCAGATCATCATTGAGAAGTTTGACGAACCGCTATGTTATGAGCTTGATACGAAGAGAAACCTTGGTACTATGGTGAAGGTATCTTGAGACTCGGGAATATCCCGAGCATCATCAATGATAAAGTTTTGAGAAGCTTTGCATCAAAGTTCTTCCTCGACAACGACATCTTATACAAGCGCAACCCACGACTTGTGTTTACTCTTTGTGTAGAGCGGAAAAGCGGGCGTATCATGGAAGAGTTACGAAGGCGCATTGGTACCCACTCCGATGGAAATACAATGGCTAAGAAGATTTTGAGAAAAGGTTACTATGGTCTACCATGGTGATTGTCACCTTCGCCGATCTTGTCACAAATGCGGTTATGCGGACAAAGTGCGCGTACCTCGACCTCTGAATGTTCTAACGACTCCTTGGCCTTTTGCAATGTGGGGCGATGATCGGAGAAATCAAGCCCACCGCTTCCAATGGACATCGTTTCATCCTTGTGGCAATGATTATTTCACAAATGGGTGAAGCGACCTCGTTTGCATCTTACCAGAATGTTGTGGCTCGATTCATCAGCATAATCTTGCACGTCGATATGGCACTCCCGAAGGGATTATCACGGATAACGACTCTAATCTCAACAATAAGATGGTCATAGAACTACCACGATTCAAGATCACGCATCAACTCTTCTCCTTATCGACCTAAGATGAATGGCGATGAAGCCGCCAACAAGAACATTAAGAAGATTATCTGAGAAGATGACGATGACTTACAAAGATTGGCATGAGATGCTACCATTGCTCTTCATGGTTATCGCACTTCGATACGAACATCAACAAAGCAACCCATTCTCTCTTGTATGGTATGGGCGGTTACCCATCGGGTTGGTACCCTCAACGAGTCCTCGGGACGTAAATTGGCGAAGGCGATTGGGTCGAGACTCGCCTTGACCAAATTAACTTGATTGATGAGAAATGACTAGCATCCATCTGCCATGGACGGATCTATCGAAACAAATGATCGGGCATTTAACAAGAAGGTCAGCGCCGAGTCTACCGTCGGCGATCTAGTAGTCAGCGCATCATTCTTCCAAGGTCGAGGGCAAATGGACTCCACCTGTGAGGGACCGTTTGTAGTCAAGATAGTATTTTCGGCGAACTATGATAAGTAGCACCATGGTTGAACTTCCCACGCAATGACGGTTCAAAACTACGCATAAAAGAGAGCCGTCGGTGACCTAGGAAAAATAAGGGCATCTGACCAAAAGGTTGGGGCAAAAGTTAAGGATATATACAAAACATGTACACCCGACAAATCGAAAACTGAAAAGGCTTGGGAAAAAAGGTATCGGTGGGCGAAAACCGAAAGCGGTCTAGGCAAAGTTAGGGATTTAAGCGCACGACTATGTCGTCCGAATCACTACCTATTTCGGACTACTATCGGCATTCAAGATTCAAATGGCGAAAATCAATTCACTCACTTTCTCTTGCGACAAGGAGATGAGATAGTTGAAATAGATGAGTACTAGCATAGTTGGAACTTAACGAGATTGTTTCCATATAGCTTTTACTTTTCTTGTGTACGAACTACTTGGCCATCGCCACATTTCAAATAAATACAAGTTCTTTCTCTTTACAATTTTCTTTGTTGTCGTTTGCATAAAGTCAACGTTTGCTTTGAATGATTATATGCATCGACAATAAAGTCTATTTGCAAACATGCGAAAGTGAACATGCAAAAGTAATTACTACAGGCTCCGGAATTGAGATGAACAAAAGTCACTAAAACATTCCCATGAACATGATCCCGGAGGGTGTCACTCACGACAAACCTTCCCCTGGATATATTAGTCTGACGGTGATTCCACTCAACTTAATGGATTACACCCGTCTTGAGCAATAACATTTCATCCCCCGGCCGAGTATTTATCCCAACAAGATATCTCAATAATTCCCCTTTTCCCCTGGCAGTGTCGGACTTGAAACTTGGTCGGATAATTGCACGGAGAAACCTACATCTATTATGCCTCGATCGAGGAGATTACAAGCGGACCCCGGATCCTTCTAACTGGTCTCCGATAACTACCAAATACTCTCCGCAAGATTTACACAAAATCCCGTGAGTACCCCTAGATTTCTCCCAAGGGGTTATGCACAAGATCCTCGTGATGTGTCTCTACCCCTCAAAATTGGTCGAGATAGTTGCGAAGGAATCAAGATTATCTTTCTTCTCAGATTTCCATCCTCGGCAAGTCGAAGTCCCCAAGCGAACATTCGCATCTTCTTCAAGATGGATATGTTTTGAAATACCCTGACATCTATCATTCATACATTTCTTATAAAAGTCATAATATATGCATATGTCATTCATACACATCGTCATGCATCATACTTGCATAAGACTAACAATATTCTATCAAAGTTTCCTTGTTTTCTCCAGCGGTGAAAATCACTTAGATGCATCTGGTCCAAGATTAATACTAGAATCAGCGGGAAAACTATCACGAAAGACTAGCCTAGTTGTCCTCGAAACAATGGTCGAGATTAATGCCGAAGGCAGGAAAACTATGAGCGATCACAGTTATCCCCGATAACAGGCGGTGGACCAATACCCGATGCACTGACGAGAGCTGCACACTTTGCCAACTACTATCCCTCGAGTAATCGGCCACGAAGATCTATTCGACTCTCTTATCAAGCAGCCTCTGATCCCAGCCTCGACTTCGATTGGCCTTGGATGGCATCTTAAGCCCATCTCGAATCTTGGTCAACATTTCTCCATTTTGAATGCGCATATTTGGTTAAAAACCAATACAAACCAATAACTTCATTCAAAGATGAGCCGAAGTCTAACGTCACGACCCCTCGGATGACATCTTAAGCCCATCTCCTTCCACTCCCGAAGCGTCCATGAGCCTAGCGTACGGCTCACTCCTCGACCGCGATCTCCGGATGGCATCTTAAGCCCATCCGTCGGCTCTCCTATCAACAATCTCGAGTCTAGCGTATGGCTCATTCTCGGCAAAGTCTCCAGGCATCATGTAAGCCCATTCCGCATCGACCGATGACAGTGCAAATTTTCGGTGTACTGGTGTTCATCATCTTCTACCTCCAGTCACGAAAGGCACCGCCAATATAACCCTTCGGTACAAGAAGATTGAGCAGGGAAGCTGTCATACCTAAATTTTACCTCCATCTTCTCGAGATATTTCATACACCTATGTCGAAGTTCCTCGGGTTGATCGGACAAACCCTCTCCTAGACAATCAACCCAGCTAGGTTTGGCAATTCCCGGATCAAGATGGACTTCCAACACTCAATGGCCTTCCATGCTTCAATTCTCCATGTCAAGTTTCAAGCCTCGAAGTCAAGTTTCCAGAATTGCTCGGATGGTTGAAAATCGGTTATGTTGGGCAAAAATGTTGTGGTCAACATCTGATCAAACTTCATAATTTTGGTCAACATCCTCATTTTGAAGTTACATTCATCATTTGATCAAGGGTTGATCATGATTCATCAAGAAAACTCAAGATTTGCTCAAAAGTCAAACTTTCTAAATTAGGGTTTCTTAGTGAAAAGTCAACTAAACTTTGAGTGAGCATAACTTCTTCATAATTTCTCAGAAATTTTTCCACCACCTCTTGTTTTGAATGAAATTCAATTCTCTACAACTTCATGTCTCACAAGAATGTTCAAAAAATGCTTCATTTGGAAGGTATGGATCAAAATTCTGAGGTCCTTTTCAAAGTCAACAAAAAGTCAACATTTTGTTTTGCAGATATATTGAGCATGGAAACTCCAATTGAGATGAAACCAAAGAGGTTGGTTAGAGGACTCTTATAGCTTTCCAAAAAGTCCAAGAACACTCAAAAATGTGGAAAATTGAGCAAGATACACTATTCGTTGGGCAATTTTGAAGAAGTGCACAAAGAAATATGTAAAATCAAAAATTGCAAATGGGCTAGTTTTCTTCATCCAAACTTGTTCCTCATACAATTTGGAACATCCAATCCCATGCCACAATTTTTATTTTATTTTCTATTTAATTGGATTTATTCATTTAAATACAAATTAAATTCAAAAATAAATATAAAATCAATTGCAAAATTGATTTTTCTCTTTCTTGAGAACCAAAGGCAGCAAATTTCAAAATTTGATTTGAATTGGCAAGAAATTGATGAAAATTGATCAAAAAGATAAGATTTGATCTTGTACAAAATCAAATATGTTTGCATTGATTGATAATTATTTCTTCCCAAATCGGCTCCAATTCCATCAATATAAATATACAGGCATAGCACATGAATCGAAAGAAAAATTGCTTGGAGAAACCTAACCTAGCTCAAAAAATTGTTCCTCTCAAGCAACTTTATTTTAGCTCGATTCAATTGATTCCAAGCATCAAAACACATTCCTTGACATCTCTGAATCGATCAGGACCTTTACATTGTCCAAAAATCAAAATTAAGAAATCACGATTTGGTTTGTTCTTACTTTTTCAAAAATCAATTACATTTATCATGCATTATTAATGTGTTTGATGATTGTTTTGTGTTTAGAACAAAGTTTGCAAGCTATACGGACAATGAATTGAGTTTTCATGGCTGAATCGAAATACGCCATTGTTAGGGTTTTTGAACGAATTAGGCTACCCGTCGGTTAAATTGGACCAAGACCATTACCATTGTGTTTAGAATGTGATTTCCATCAATTCATGTACTCACAATTCATTTATATTATGTGTGTGAGATTTTGAAATTACGAGGACTATAAGCGTCGCTTGAGAGTATAAAATTCCCAATTCAAATGAGAGCGATGAAGTTCTTGTACGTGATTAAGCAATCATGGAGTGACACCGTTTACAATTCATTCGCTCGGTTTTTCAAACACGTGTGCCTGTTGGTTCAGATGGTCAGGCGTGGGGTTGTGAAGGCAAAGACACCCGGTTCGATTCTGCAGGACCAATTCTTTTGCTTCATTTACAAACTAACATATTTCTTTATATTTTCATATTTTTCTATTTAATATTTTCATGCATTTTAATTTAACTTTAAATATTTTTATCATGCATTTAAAACACAAAAAATATTTTCTTTTGTATTATTTCGAAAATGTTTATTTAATTTATAAAATTAAAAATATTATTTTTGCATGCATATTTAATTTAATTGTTAATTTATCATTTAAATCACTTTTAATTGATTTTTATTATTAAATTAACTCCAAAAATCCCAATTATTTTAGCATATTAATGTTGTTTCTTGCATGAAATATTTTTCTCATTCAAAATTATTATTTTTTCATAACATTTTCCTCTTATTCGATTTCCTCGTATTTTCAGATTTCTCATCTTTTCACGGTTATTCGTTTCGGACGATTTCTTTTATCGTTTTCTTTTTCCAATTATGTAATTTCTTATGGGATGTAATAGCAATTAGGGCTTTTATTTTCCGCTTTTCAATTATGTATCTGCCCAAAGCCATGTAATAGCGTAGGTTTATCTTTCATTTACTTTAGCATTTTATTTCCGCACCTATAGCTAGTAATTAGGCGTGTATGGAATAAAATTGAGCGTCACTCTAATTTTCAAGATAAACATGAATGCAAAATCTTTTCACATGCACCCTAGAGGTAATTCTCTCGTTGCCTTCTGAATCAAAATGGTCATGTCCCTCGAGCGTAGAGGTATTCTAGCACCGTCGCCTTCAAAACAAATCATCATAGTCCCTTGATACAAAGATCCTTAGACCCACGATGTCGCCTCGAATACATGATCTTGACCCTCGATTGTAAGCCTCTGAAAATGATGATAGTCCTACGAATGTGCTAGGATACTTCCTACAAGTTGCTTTCTATGACCATCCGTTGTCCTTGAATGTCCCTCTTACATCAGCGAATAGGGTTACCTACCAACTAATGGTATGGATAGCACTATTCTAAAGGAAAATAAAATAACATGAAACGACCAATTACGAGTAGGTAATAAGACTTTTAGTTGCTTGCTATCAAAATACTTTTCACACCTCACTTTTGTCAAAGTTCAAACTTTTTCAAAACAAAACATTTCGAACACTTTGTGTACATTCCTACATGAATCATTACAAAGTCAAAGCGAAATGCCTTTTCAAAAACATTTTCAAACACGGAAAGCACAATTTTAAAGTGATCTAAAGCAACTAAGATCCGTAGAATAACTCTAGGATGAAAAGGGTCTTAATACCTTCCCTTTTCATAATCTTCTCCTTACTCGAGAATCTAAAAGGTCTTTTCCTATTCTTTTCACCTTCCCTTAATTGGATAAAAGAAAAGTCGGTGGCGACTCTTGCTATCCAGCGTATTTACGATACAAAAACCTACAAAAGTCGATTCACGTGTTACAGTGGCGACTCTGTGGGGACACCCTAAAAGAGAATGCGGGTTTCTAGATCATCTTTATTGCTTTCTATTTGATTTGTATGCTTTATCTTTAAGGGTTGCTTGGGTATTATATTTGTGAAGTTACACGGATCCGGGTTTCCTTTTAGGTAAGTAGCAATAAATCGCGTGGGCGTATGTCGAAGCAGTCAACATGATGGCTACATTGACACTTTGGATGTCACGATACTCTTCATTCCCAAGTTGAGGATAGTATTTGGCTTACGTGTGGTGTCATCAAACACTAAACTTTTAGAACCTTAATTGACCCATCTTGGCCATTAGAAGGTAGTGAGATGGCCGACTAAGGTTGGTTGATACTCGATGCTATGCTCGTTGAGATCGGACTTTTGGGATATTTTCGATCGACCACTTGGTAGTCGAAATAAGCATGTGAGAAAGATCAATGATGTGAGATTCAGAACGGTTACTATTATAGAGACGGGATGAACTAACTCAAACTTTTGGTGAGGTAATCACTATACCTAAGCCTGTCTCATTGTGTGTGTGTGCTATGATCATCATCATTTGATATCATAAGTTTTATCTTTGCTTTGTTTTGTAGGAATAATGGCCTAGAAAGACTATCCAATCAAAGTGGGTTCACCGTGTTACACTCTCTTACCAAAAGATCTCTTAACATTTGAAGATGACTCTACTTGAATCTTTCCGCTCTTGATTCCAACTGATCGTTCACTGTCATTTCGGTGAATCGGTGAAGAGTTTCAATCGAGATGATTGAAGAATGGGCACATCCTTTGTTCCCATAAACATGTCAACCAACTCCCTATTGGACAAGGTGGGTGAACTCTGCTTCTAAATCTCTCCATTTGAGAATACTCCTTGAACTTCTGAAGACATAGACATGCTCTGTAGTTGCATGTGGGTAGTTCAATTGACATTGTACTAGTATTGCTTGAAAGCATCGCTAAATCATTCCAGTGCAGATGTGGGTACTCTCTGGCGATAATACCACTCCAAGCTGAGTTCGGATAAACTCTCTTGAAAGAAATGGATCCACATTTCTGTCTTAAGTATGAGGATGGATCTTGAACATAAGACTTTAGATGCGACTTGGGAAAGAGATGCCATTATACTTGGAAAGGTAGGGACTTTGAACTTCGATTACCACACCGGGAACAAGATCATCAAAATTCGCCGGACATTTTCATATTTTCCGGTTGAGACGGTCTTGAGTTGTTTGTACTTTTCGTTGTCAGAATCTTGCTCGCTCACGTAGTCTTCTTAGTTTTAGACTCATGATGGCTTTTCGTTGTTCTTGATACTTCCTTAGGTTCCAGCTCTTGTCACGAGAATTCGAGGTTGTCGATCACCTTGACTAGACCCTTGTGATGTCTTCCCATGTTGAGAATACCAATGGTCTTCTTCTTTACGGTGATGAGGTCTTTACGGCCTTAGGCCAAATTGGTGCTTTCACTGTAATTGGCGTTACGAGCATGGAGGTCTTTGTGATGCATTGAGCCATTTACTGCTTTGTAATAAGCGGTGAGAGAATAAGAAAACGGTTTCAATGTACATTATGAAATGTTATGCCATAATATGCGATGTTATACAATACAATGTTTTCAAGGACCTTAGGAATTTAAATTTGTTAAACAAACACGAACAAACTTTTATTAGTTTACTTTTGCAAGTACAAAGAAAGTTTAAACAAATAAAAGAAATTCCTAGAGCTTTTAGGTCTCCGTAGGACTTCCTCTTTGTGTTGAAGTAGGTATTGATGCTTCACTCTCAAGTTGTTGCTTTGTCAACTCTAATACCTTCTTCAAGCTTGCATAACACGAGCTTGAATGTATCCCTTTCTTAAGATGAATCAAGATCTCTTCAAGTCTTCAAAATTAGTAGGCATGTCGGATGGAGAATGTTATAGGGTTCGTCACCTTCTAGCAGTTCCATAATCCTTTAAAAAGCAGTACATCAGCGGCATCATGAGGTTTTGAGCTCGGCCGCACCATTTGAGTAAGGTTCCCAAGGAATGGAATTTTGTGTCCCAAAGTCTTGGTATCGGTCTTTTTACCATGCCCCAGCGTGCACAAATCTTGACGGTAGTTACGGAGATCGTTTTCGTAGTCGAACACAATGTCTTGGAGAGCACATCATGAGGCCATCTCTTGAGCATAACCAAACTTCGTAGATCTAGAGAAGGGTTGTAAGTGATACCTCCCATTATGCCAATGAGTGGTACATTAGAATTCCCCACAACGCTCAATGAAGTGAAGTCCTTTTGAGGAAATAGACACCAACGGATATTTGAATGAGAGTGACATCATACTTTGAGACCACTTCAATCTTTGCTCGTTCTTCATTACTAATTGAGGAAGGTGCGAAATAAACCACTGGAAAGTAAGGTATGCAACACATGAGAGTTCCTTGTCTTTTGAGAATGCAGTGTGGAGAGAGTGCGAATGTCTCCAAGTAAGGTAGGCAGGATTATGAGTGAGGAATACCTTGATGGTGTTCGTCTATGAACTGAGTCGGGATTAGGAAATAGCACCAAGCCATAGATTAGCAAAGGCAAAATGTCTTGATGCATGAAACTCATAGCCTTTAGGAATTCTCGAGCTTTCTTTATCGGAAACTTAGCAAACAAACTCTTAACTCCGCTTCTTGTTTCCCGATTAGCTTCAATGTCGATCGCTTTAGATGTAATGTTGATCACGATGTCTTCGTATTGAACTTTTCTAAACCGGTGAATGGTGTCGATCAAGAATAGGTATCCCAGTAGCTTAGATAACTCTTCCAGCGTAGGTACCAAGTGATAATGCAGGAATGTAAAATAGTGATGTTTCGGATCCAAGAATGGAATCGACGTGCATCATATCTTCTTCAAATCGGAGATAACCAAGTCGGCGAGATAACTATGTCTTTTTGATGAGCGTGACCAGGAATTTCTGTAACTAATTCTTTGAGCTGAGAAGGTATACCCGTGAGTTGATTGGATAGTCTTTACGGAAGCCATAATTTCTACAAAATAGAGCAAAGATAAATCCTAGGTCCTTGAAATAGTTAGAAATGATATGATGTTTATGATGTTATGATGTCATGTTTAAGACAAGTAGAAAGCACAAGAAATTCACACAATAGCCCTAGGTTTAAGTCTTGCATGAGGTATACGTGTCTACCCTACCAAAGTTTAAGTGGGTTCAAGGAATCTCATATCATTGATCTTTCTCGTAGGCTTTATTTCAATCGACTACCAAGTGGTCGACCAAAAAGTCCCGAAATTCGAATCTTAATAAGCGTAGCATCGAGTATTAACCAACCTCAGTCTACACCGAAGCCGGCCATCTCACTACCTTCTAATGGCCAAGATGGGTTAATTAGGGTTCTAAAAGTTGAGTTAGTGCTTATGACACTGCAGGATGCTAAATACTTTCCTCAATTGAAAATGAGGAGCATTGGGACATCAAAATTATTACTAAGCGTAGCCATCATGTTGGCCGTTCGGTATAGGCCTAACGATCATGACGATTTATTATTACACCTAAGGAAACCTGGATCCGGGTGTAGGATCCCCCACAAGTATAATACCTAAGCAACCCTTAAGATAAAGCATACAAGTCAAACACAAATCAGTAAATTGATCTAAAAACCCTAAGGTAGCCTCTCTTTAGGGTGTCTCCCCAGCAGAGTCGCCAGTTCTTTAATACAGTGGGAGAGCTGACTTGTTTGTTTTGTGTTTTGTCGCAAATGTTGCGGATAGCAATAGTCGCCACCGACTTTTCTTTTATCAATTAAGGAACACGAAAAGAATAGGAAAAAGACCGTTAGATTACGGTATGGGAGGCTGTTATGAAAAGGGGAAGGTGTTAGCACCACTCCATCCGTAATTATCCGGGCTCTTAATTGCTTAGCTCGCTTTATAAATGCTTTGTGTGTTTGAAAATGTTTTGAAAAAAGACATTTCGCTTTGACTTTGTAATGATTCACGCTAGAATGTCTGAAGTGTTTGGAAATGTTTTGTTTGGAAAGGAACTTTGTAATGATTCACTGTTGAATGTATACAAAGTATTTGAAAAGTTTTGAAAGTGTAAGGTGTGAAAAGTATTTTGATTGAGCAAGCAAAAGAGACTTATTTTACCACTCGGAATGGTGTTTCCGTGTTGTTTGCTTTCCTTTAGAATAAGGCTATCCATACCATTGGTTGATAGGTAACCTTATCCGTTGGATGTAAAAGGGACATTCGAAGGGACATCGGATGGTCATAGAAGGCAACTTGTAGGGATACCTTAGCATATTCGTAGGGACGACCATCACTTTTCATAGGCAACAATCGGGGACGAGGTCATGTATTCGTAAGCAACATCGAGGTCATGAGGGACTATGATCTTTAATTTGAAGGGACTATGATGATATGTTGTAAGCGTCTTAGCTAAGGCGTCTAGATTGATTAACTTAATCTTGCCATACACGCCTAATTACTAGCAGTTAATAGGTGCAGAAAGTAAATTGCGGAAATGTAACAGTCCTACGCTATTACATGGCTTTGGGACAGATACATAATATAGGAGTGCAGAAAGTAAAGGCGGAAATGTAAAGTGGAGAAAGTAAATCTTACGCTATTACATGATAAAAAATTGCAACCTATACAACCTTTCTAGAATTTAAATACGGAATAATAAATAATGAAAAAATGAGAAAATGTTAGTGAAAAAACGTTCTGGAAGTTAGTAAAAGAAGGTTTAAGTTAGCAACCCTAATTACTAAAAAAATTATCCTTTTTTGAGTTTTTAGTGATTGATTTTAATAATAAAAAAACTAATTCTGATTAATGCAAAGAAAATGTTTTTTTTGTGAAAATTTAAATAAAGATGTTTTGAACCTAAATCCTAAAGTTAGACATTTTTTAGGTTTTTTTTAGAAAAAATAGTTTTAAAGAAAATTGCAAGAAAAATTAGTTAGCAGGAAAATAAATAAATAAAAAATAAGGGTTTCCGTCAGAGCTTCTGACGGAAGTTCCCTCCAGAACCTCTCGAGACACATTCTCCGGATCTTACGGAGGTGCACGGAGTGCTTCTTTGGCAGCTACTTCCTGCAGCACGGAAGTTGCTTATCTGGACCTTCTATTGTCCCTTGCGGAACCCCATTTGGCGTCCCTTGGAACTTAGGAGGTGTTCCTTCTATAACCAGGGGTGTTCCTTATAACAGGTGTTCCCTCTGGATCTTGGGAATCTAGAAGTTGGAACTTAGATGAGAATAAGTTTGGACTGGTACAGGAATCCCGGAAGTTAGGCTATGATCGAGGCAGGGGAGAAGCTCGGTCATCTTCTTGGTCACCACCTTTGCAAAACACAGCGAAATCAATGAAAAACAAAAAAAAAGTGCCTAGTTTCGATAATTGAGCCCTTGCGAACACGATAGTGGGGTTCGTTTATCCTAAAACGACCCGATGTATGGTTTTGGAACTCAGCATTACTTGCCCTAACCATGGCTTTTAATGATTTGCCACTTCGTCTTGCAAGCGATGAGTCATCTTTCTATTGAACCTCGGGAACATATTAGTATGGTTAGTTTAAATCAAAACACGTTAAAAATCAAAACACAAAATCAAGCAAAAGTATGAAAGCGGGTGTTCATGTGGCATGATTCAACATGTTATAGCCATGATTACGGGCATATATACTCAAATATACCTCGAATACAAATGGTTTGAATGGTTTGGAGTGGCTGGATAATTTGAACTTTGCAAGCTTCTTGGATTTTTGTAAGAATGAGTTGTTCTTGAGGCTAGGGTTTTCTCTCTGACCTTCTTGATCTGAGCTTGTCATGTATTTATAGAGTGTGCATTAGGTCGAGCATAATTGGAAAATACTTTGCCTTGAATGGGAAAATATTTGATTTGAATTTTCATCAAATCTTGCCTTTTTGAACAAATCTCCATTAAGTCTCTTGCCAATCACTCAATTTCAAAATAATCAGATCCTTTGGCTTGCTTGGACCTCAAGAATGAGAGAAAATCAATCTTGTATTTAATATTTGATTTTATATCTTTTTATTTTAATTAAATTGGTTTTAAATGAATAAAATCCAAAATAAATAAAAAAATAAAAGATAAAAACATGGCCTTGGGCTTGGAGATTTCCATTCAGATGAGAAACAAGTTTGAACCAAGAAAATTTAGGCCCATTTAGAAAAAACTTGATTTTTCAAGTATTTCTCTTATGCACCTCCTCAAAATGCTCAACTTGCACAACTTGTATCTTACTCAATTTTAACATTTTGGGTGTTCTTGGACTTTTAGAAATCTCATGATGTCCCTAAACAGCCCTTTTGGTTTCATCTTCATTGAAGTTTCCATGTTCATGAACACTTCTTTGCAAAAAGATGACTTTTAGTTGACTTTTAGAAGGACACTGTAATGTTTTGATCCATAACTTCCAAATGAGGCATTTCTAGCCAAAGCTTTTGAGACATGAAGTTGTGAGAATTGAATTCCCTTTAAAATGAGCTTTGGTGGAAAAAATTTGATAAAGTATGTGAAATTTATGCCTGATTACAGACTTTTTGTCTAATAAACCCTAATTTAGAAACTTTGACTTTTGATCGGATCTTGAATTTTCTTAATGAATCATGATCAACCCTTGATCAAGTGATGAATATTACCTCAAAATATTCATGTTGACAAAAATTATAATTTTGACTATATGTTGACCACGATTGACTTTTGTCCAATATAGTTGATTTTCAACCATCGAGCAACTAGATGAGCAATTTTGACTTGTAAGGCTTGAAACTTGACATGGTGATCCCTTGAAGCATATAATGAGGTATGATGACCACTTGAAGTCTTGGAAGTCCGTCTTGACTTGAGAGGAAGCGAGAACCCTAGTTTGGATTGATTGCTTAGGAGAGGTTTATGCAGTCGACCACTTGTGAAATCCTTGAGTATGGGTGTGGATTGTCTTGAGAAATATGAGGAAAATTTTGGGGTATAACACATGTACCGTTTAGGTTGAAAAATGCTAGCGCAATATATCATCACGCTATGGTAGCTTTATTCCATGATATGATCCATCACGATATAGAGGTCTATATTGACGACATGATAGCTCGATCACAAACCGAAGAAGACCATATCAATCATTTGTATAAGTTTTGATGGTAAGAAATACGGGTTGAGGCTAAATCCGAGCAAATGCACCTTTGGAGTCAGATCCGGAAAACTCTTGGGATTTGTTGTCAATCGTAAAAGTATTGAAGTTGACTCCTCTAAGTTTAAAGTTGTTCAAGAAATGCTAGCTCCCTGCAGGAGGAAGTGAGATTTCTTGGAAGGCTGAATTACATTGTCGGTTGTTGCACATCAACTGCTACTTGTGAGCAACTCTTCAAACTAATGAAGAAAGATCAAGTAGTAGAATGGAACAATGATTTCAGATAGCTTTTGACAAAATCAAGGAGTACCTGAACCTCCATCACAGATGCCACTAGTTGAAGGAAGACCTCTCATCATGTACTTAGCAGTATTAGAGAATTCATAGGGTGTGTGTTGGGGCAACATGATGAGTTTGGTCGAAAAGTATACAATATACTACCTTAGAAAAATGTTTACCGACTATGAAACAAGATACTCATGATTTCGAGAAAACTTGCGGTCTTTGGCTTGAAATGCTCGCTTACTAAGACAATATATGTTGACTCACACTACCTTGTTGATCTACAAGATGGATCCGATAAAATACACTATCGAAAACCTACTATCTCCGAAAGAATAGCAAGATGGAAAATGATCTTGGTGAATACGACATCGGTATACTACTCGAAAGAGATCAAAAGAAGTGTATTAGAGATCATTTGGCTCATCAGCGTAGATGACTACCAGTCTATGCATTCGAGTTCCCAGAACGAGGATATTGTGTACCAATTACGAAGGCTGGACGGATGAAGAACTGAGCGGGATCACGATGGACCATGGTCTTCGATGGAGCTTAGCACTTGGCAATGGTATTGGCTCAGTGATCATATCTCTTAAGAAGCGACCACCTTTCACCACCAGGTGTTTGTTGCACCAACAATATGTAAGAATATGAGCGTGCATCATGGGCATTCAAGCTACTATTGACTTAAGGACAAATTCTTGCAAGTCTATGGAGACTCGGCTTTGTTAGTGGGATCAAGGCGAATGGGATACGAAGCATCTGAATCTCATTCCATATCAAGAACATGTGTTGAACTTGATCCCCTACTTCGAAGAAATCACGTTCAAGCATATTCCACGAGAAGAGAATCAATTGGTAGACGCGTTAGCTACCATGTCATCCATGTTCAAAGTCAGATGGGACAACGAGGCTCCTCAGATTACTATTGAAAGACTAGACGAACTAGAATATTGTTGTGAACTTGATACTAAAGAAGTAGGGGAGAAACCTTGGTTCTACGAAGTGAAGAGGTATCTCGAGACTCAAGAATACCCTAAAGGGGCATCTATCAACGATAAGAAGTTTCTAAGGAGATTTGTTGCCAAGTTCTTTCGTGTAACAACATTCAATACAAACAACCATGACTTTGCCTTACTACGTGTGTAGATAAAATGAGTTGAGCGAATCATGGAAGAGTTGCATTAAGTAGCTTTTGGTACTCACTCTAGTGGACATACAATGGCTAATAAGATTTTGAGGCACGAGTTACTCTTGGTCCACTACGGGCGATTGTTATCGATATTCTCGATCTTGTCACAAATTCGGATATCTGTGAGATAAAGTACATGTTCCTCGGTTTATTTGAATATCACGAAAACTCGTTGGCCTTTCACGATGTGGGCATTGATATGATTGGAAAAATCAAGCCGATCGCTTCTAATGGACACCATTTCATCCTC
>CM038796.1:67965678-68000465 GCA_021764765.1 Vicia sativa | reverse complement strand
CTAGGAATATCCATGAGGGCATACATAATGATAAAGAAGTTCATGAGAAGATTTGCGTCAAATTCTTCATAGCAGCGACATCTTATAAGCATGACCACGACTTGTGCTTACTCATTTGTAGACCGAGCAACAATGCGTATCATGGAAGAGTTACAGTAGCGTTTGGGTACCAGACGATTGGACACACCATGGCTAAGAAGATTTTGAAAGCAGGTTACTATTGGTCCTGGAAGGCGATTGTCACCGCTATGCTCGATGTTATCCTGAAGTGCGGTTATGGGACAAAGTGCACGTACCTCCGGTACCTCTGAATGTTTTAACTTCTCCTTGGCCTTTTTGCAATGTGGGGCATTGATATGATTGGAGAAATTAAGCCCACTTCAATGGACATCGTTTCGTCCTATGGCGATTGACTATTTCACCAGTGGGTAGAAGCCGCCTCGTGCATCTGTACCAAGAATGTTGTGGCTCGATTCATCGAAGCATAATCTTATCATCGGTGTGGCACCCCGAAAGGATTATCAGATAATGGTTCGATCTCAACAATAAGATGATCAACTACTTGCAGCGATTCAAGATCGAAGCATCACAATTCTTCTCCGTATCGATACTAAGATGAATGGTAGCGATGGAAGCATGATAAGAACATTAAGAAGATTATCTGAGATATGGCGGTGACTTACAAAGATTGGCGTGAGATGTTACGTTTGCTCTTCATGGTTATCGCTTTCTGACCCGAACATCAGCGGGGGCAACCCGCCTCCCTTGTATTATCGGTATGGGCGAGTCTTACCATCGAGGTTCGGATACCCTCGACGAGTCCTCCGGGGAGGCGAGTTAGGCGAAGCGATTGGGTCCGTTCGCCTTGACAGATTAATTTGATTGATGAGAAGCGACTGGCGTCCATACGCCGTGGACGGTTATCGACGAATGATTAGGCATTTAACAAAGGTCGAGCAAGGTCAAGTCGGTGATCTAGTAGTCAAGCGCATCATTCTTCCACAAGGTGATCCCGAGGAAAATGGACTCCCTATGAGAGGGACCGTTTGTAGTCAAGGCGATATTTTCGGCGGAGCTATGATACTTAGCACCATGGATGGTGAAGACTTCCACACACAATGACCTTGGACATAGTCAAAAATACTACGCATAAAAGAGACCGCTAGGTCGGTAGCCTAGGCAAAAATAAGGGCATCTGGCCGAACCAAAGGGTTCGGGCAAAAGTTAAGGATATATCAAAACATGTACACGGCAGTCGAGAACACGAAAAGGCGGCTTGGGCAAAAGGGTATCCGTTGGTAGGCAGAAAGGCGGTCTACAGGCAAAGTTAGGGATTTAAGCGTCGACTATGTCTCTTCCGGATCACTACTTCTGGACTCTATCGGCATTCAAGATTCGAATGGCGAAGATCAATTCACTCACTTTCTCGGCGACGAGGAGATGAGATAGTCGAAATATATAGTACTAGCATAGTTGGAACTACTTGAGATTGTTTCGCATAGCTTTTTACCTTTCTTGTGTAAAACTACTTGGCCATACGCCACCTTTCAAATAGCATAAATTCTTTCTCTTTACAATTCTTGTTGTTATCGTTTGCAATAAGTCAACGTTTGCTTTGAATGACTATCGCATTTGACAATAAGAATCTAATCACAAACATCGAAAAGTGAACATACAAAGTACTTACTACAGGCTCGAGGGAATTGGGAATGACAGCGAAAGTCACCAAAGCATTCCCCACAAGCATGATCCAAAGGTGTCCTCTGCAACCTGAAATTCCCAATGAGCAAAGGAATCCACAGCTGAATTCCACTCGACTAGTAAAGTTACATCGAGTCTCAGCGGTAACACCTCACCCGATCAAAGTATTTATCCCCGGATATCTTTGAGTCCCCTTTTTCCCCAGCGATATCGGACCGAAACTTGGTCGGATAGTGCATCGGAGAACCTCATCTTTCATTCCCGGCTGGGAATACAATGAGTTCGACTCTTCCAACCGGTCTCCGGCAACTATCAAATGCTCTCCGTGAGATCTACTCGAGAATCCCGATGGGCGCCTCCTAAATTTCCTCGGGATCATACAAGGTCCCAGCGGATCGCCTCCAGTTCTCCCAGCGGGGTCTATGTGAGATCTCCAACCAAGCGAGCTTCTCAAATCTCTACCCCTCCACAATATCTAGGCCCAAGACTTGGTCGGATAGTGCATCGGAGGAATCCGGGATATCTTTCTTCTCTTTCAAGCGGAGTTCTCACTACTCGGTTTCCCCAGCGGAAGTCGAAATCCTCAACAAAACATCCAGTCTTCTTCAAGATGGATATGTTTTGAAATACCCTGACATCTATCATTCATTATTTCTCATAAAGTCATAATTCATGCATATATCATTCATATACCTTTATCATGCATCATACTTTGCATAAAACTAACCAATATTCTATCAAAGTTCCTCTTGTTTTCTCCAAAGCAGTGTGATCCTTTCGCCAAGCGGGTCGAGTTAAGCCCGAATCGGCGGAAAACTATCGAAAGACCGCCCTTGGTTGTCCTCCAGAGCGGTAGTCGGGATTAAGGCAAAGCGGAAAACTATCGAAAAGGCGCCTCGGTTATCCTCCGAATGCGGGCAATGGATCAACACCGATGCACAACAGAGCTATCACATTTTGCCAACTACAATCTCCCTCGGAGTAATATTGCGATTTATTACGATCCCTTATATCAACCATGACTACTGAGTCTAGCGTACGACTCGGTTGCCTTGGATGGCATCTTAAGCCCGTCTCGAGCCATTTATCAACATTTCTCCACTTTCGAATCTTTGCATATATGGTTTAAAATCAATGAAACCAATAACTTCATTCAAAAATGAACCACGAAGTCTAACGTGGGACTACCTCGGATGGCATCTTAAGCCCGTCTCGTGCTCCTTCGAAGCGACTACGAGCTGCGTCGGCTCGCTCCCAGCATCGATCTTTCGGATGGCATCTTAAGCCCGTCTCATCGAAATTCTCTATCAACATTCTCGAGTCTAGCGTCGACTCATCCCAGTGAAGTATCCGGCTTCTCGAATGGCATCTGTAAGCCCGTTCCGCATGTCGTCCTGACGGCGAGTGCAAATTTTGGGTGTACTCGGGTGTTGATCATCTTCTACCTCCGGTCTGAACAAAAGTGTCAATCTAACCCTCGGTACAAGAAGATTGAGCGAGCGGTGTCATACCCCAAAATTTGCCCTCCATCTACGAGATTTCATACATCTATGCTCGAGGATTCCTCGAGGTTGATCGGACAAACTCTCTGAGCAATCGACCCAAACTAGGGTTTGGTATCTCTCAAGTCAAGATGAACTTCCACATCTCAATGGTTTTATGCCTCCTCCTGTATGCTTCAAAGATTCTCCATGTCAAGTTTCAGCCTCATGAGTCAAGTTTCCTCGAATGATTGCTCGGATGGTTGAAAATCGGTTGTATTGGACAAAAAGTCAAGCGTGGTCAACATACAGTCAAACTTCATAATTTTGGTCAACATCCTCATTTTGAAGTTACATTCATCATTTGATCAAGGGTTGATCATGATTCATCAAGAAAACTCAAGATTTGCTCAAAGTCAACTTTCTAAATTAGGGTTTCAGGTGAAAAGTCAGCGAACTTTGGTGATCATAACTTTCTCATACTTTCTCAAATTTTCCACCACCTCTTGTTTTGAAGGAAATTCAATTCTCTACAACTTCATGTCTCACAAGAATGTCCAAAAATGCTTCATTTGAGAGGTATAGCTCGAAACATTCTGAGTCATTTTCAAAGTCAACAAAAAGTCAACTTTTGCTTTGAAGATATATTGAGCATGGTAACTCAATTGAGATGAGACCAAAGGGTTGGTTAGAGGACTCTTAGAGCTTTCAAAAGTCAAGAACACTCAAAAATGTGGAAAATTGAGCAAGATACACCATTCACAAGTTAGGCAATTTTGAAAGAATGCACAAAGAGAGATACTTCTAAAAATCAAAAACTTTGCAAATGGGCCTACTTTTTCTTCATCTAACTTATTCCTCATGCAATTAGGAATATCAAGCCAATACGAATTTTTATTTATTTTCCTATTTAATTTGGAATTTATTCATTTAAATACAAATTAAATTGAAAATAAAGTATAAAATCAAATTAATTACAAATTTGATTTTATTTCTTCTTTGGATCAATCAATCCATTAAAAGCCACAAATTGAAATTGGATCAATATGGGAAGATTAGATTGAAAATTGACCAAAGTTTGAAGATTTGATTTTTGCAAAAATCAAATTTGATTATCATTGATTATTGATCGAATTCCCGAAAACAATGCCAAATCCTTCAGTTACTTATACTTGATGCATACCAATTGCAAAGAAGCGAAAAATTGCTCGAAACTAACCTAAAAAGCCAAAAACCGTGTTCTTGAAGCTACTGGCAATCCTACTTCAGCCGTTCTCAAGCAATTTGAGGTTCATTGCATTCCTTGAGTCTCGGTCGATCCAGGACCTTACATCATTCAAAACCATCCGAAACGAAATTCAAAATCGGTTTGCTCTGCTTTTTCAAATCAATTCCTTCATGCATTATAACTTTCGTTGTTGTTATTTTTGTGTTTAGTGATGTGTTTGCAAGCTTTACAAGCCAATTGAATTCCATGGCACGAATAGGTATTACACCATAGCTAGGGTTTCGAGCTCGATTTAGGGCTTTGCTAAATGGAAAATTGGACCTCAGGACCGATTACCATTGCATTCGAATGATGTTTAATCGAACCATGCCCTTAGAATTCATTTATATTATGTATCTTTGGATTTTTTGATGTTTGCCAGGACTTAGCGTCGAGCAATAATATTTAGTTTTTCAAATATTTGAATCGGAAGCGATCGTTGGCGCGGAGGAGCGGCGATGGGAGGCGTGTGTTATGGCTCCATTCCTCCGGATCTCAAGCGATGAAGCACACATGGCGTGATGGTAAAGCTTGTTGTTGGTAGATGCTCGTATGTCTCGGTTCGATCCACAGCCATGACATTTCTTTACAAGTTTGCAAAACCTCATATTTTCTATTTTTTATTTTTTTAATATTTGCATCTATTTTAATTTCTTTTCATAATTTTATTCTGCATAAAAATTATCAAAAATATTTTCTTTTCACATTTATATTCTGAAAATCTTTATTTAATTTAATAAATTAAAAAATACATTTTGCATGCATATTTATTTTATTTGTAATTTTGCATTTAAATCATTGTAAATTCATTTTAATTATTAAATTGCATTTAAAAATCCCAAAAATTATTTTAGCATATTTGCATTATTTCCAGCATGTCATATTTTTTCCAATTTTAAATTTACATTTTTCTAACATTTTTCTCTTATTCGATTCATATATTTTTAGATTTCGTTCTTTCACGGGTTATTCAGATTGAGACGATTCTTAGTTTTCATTTTATTTTCCAATAATGTAATGTATATGGGATGTAATAGTTTAATTTAGGATTTTATTTTCCGCATTTTAAATTATGTATACCTGCAACCATGTAATAGCGTAGGATTTACCTTTCGCACTTTACATTCGCATTTACTTTCGCACCTATAAATTGCTAGTAATAGGCGTGTATGGCAAGATAAAATGGACATAGCTCACTCTAATCTTCAAGATAAAATATCTGAATTTGACACACTTCTTTCACACGCACCCTTAGGGTAATTCTCTCTCGTTGCCTTTCGATTCAAAATGGTCGTGTCCCTCGAGCGTAGAGGTATTCTAGCACCGTTGCCTTCAAAACAAATCATCAGTCCCCGATACAAGATCATAGACCCACGATGCCTCAAGAATACATGATCTTGACCCTCGATTGTACGCCTACGAAAAATGATGATAGTCCGAATGTGCTGGGATACTTCCTACGATTGCTTTCTATGACCATCGAGTGTCCCACCGAGATGTCCAGCTTACATCCAGCGATGGAGCTACCTACTAACTAATGGTATGGCGCTATTCTAAAGGAACTTAGTACAAAACGACCAATTACAGTGGGTAAATAAGTCTTTTAGTTGCTTGCTCAAATCAATGCTTTTCACACCACACTTTTTTCAAAGTTCAAATTCTTTTCAAAACAAAAACATTTAGAACACTTTATACACTCCTACATGAGTCATTACAAAGTCAAAGAAATGCCTCTTTCAAAACATTTTTGTCAAACACACGGAAAGCAATTTTAAAAGTGATCTAGAGCAACTAAGGCGTAGATAACTACGGATGGAAAGGGTGCTAATACCTTCCACTTTCCCATTCTCGAACTTCGAGAATCTAACGAAGGTCTTTTACATTACTACCTTATAATTGGATAAAAATAAAAGTCTGGGTTCTTCTTTATCCGCACATTTGGATACAAAAATCCTACAAAGTCGAGTTCAAGTATCACGGTGGCGACTCCTTGGGAATCACCCTAAAAGAGAATTGCCTTAAGGTTTCTAGATAATTTTATTGCTTTTTGTTTGACTTGTATGCTTTATCTTTAAGGGTTGCTTGGGTATTATATTGTTGGGATCCTACACGGATCCGGGTTTCCTTTTAGGTAAGTAGCATTAGATCATCGCGACCGCTAGGCGTATAACTAAGCGGTCGACATGTGGCTACGTTAGCGTGACACTGGTTGTCCGATACTCTTCATTCCCAAGTTGAAGATAGTATTTGGCTTCTGCGTGGTGTCATCAGCCTAACTAAACTTTTAGAACCTTAATTGACCCATCTTGGCCATTAGAAGGTAGTGAGATGGCGGCTTGTGTAAACCAAGGGTTGGTTGATACTCGATGCTACGCTCATTGAGATGGGACATTTTCGATCCGACCAGGCGTCGTATTGAAATAGCGCCTCTGAGAAAGATCATGATGTGAGATTCCTAGAACCGGTTACTATTATGGGACGGGATGAACCAACTCGAACTTTTGGTGGGGTAATCACCTATACCTCATCTGACCTTAAACCTAGGCTCATTGTGTGAATTGTTTGTGTGTGCTAAACATGACATCATGACATCATTTGCATTGCATATCATTTCTAACTATTTCAAGGACCTAGGGATTTATCTTTGCTGTTTTGTAGGGATTATGGCTTCTAGAAAGACTATCGGAATCAACTTCATGGGTATCCCTTCTCGACTCAAAAATTGGTTTGAAATTCCGACCATGCTCGGTTCATCAAAGACATGGTTATCTACTTGATTTGGTTATCTCGGTTTTGAAGAAGATATGATGCATGTCTATTCGGTTCTTTGATCAAAACACCATTGCTTTACATTCCAGTTATCGGTTGGTTTCTACCTTGAAGAGTTCTCTAAGCTACTTGGGATACCTATTCTTGACCGAATGCCATTCAGGTCTAGAAAAGGTTCCTAAGTGCGAGACATTGCATCGACCTTACATCTTAAGCGCTCGGACATTGAAGCCAATTGGGAAACTAGAAGTGGAGTTAAGGGTTTACTTTCCAAGTTCCTAATTAAGAAAGCAGAATTCCTCAAAGTTATGAGTTTCCATGCATTTGAAGATATTGTGGCCTTGCTAATTTATGGTTTGGTTCTATTTCTAACTCGGATCATTCATAGATATCAATGCCATCAAGTTGTTCCTTACCCATGATCCGATGCCTACTTTACTTGGAGATATTCTACATTCTCTCCACTTCGTTACTACTAAGCGACAAGGAACTCTCATGTGTGTGTGTATACCGTTACTTTCTAGGTGGTTTATTTACACCTTCCTCCATCGATTTTGAAGAATGAACAAAGGTTGAGATGGTCTCGAAGGTTGATGTCACTCTCATTCGGATATCCGTTGGAATCTTTTCTCTCAAAAGGACTTCACATTCATTGGCGTTGTGGAGAATTCCTAATGTACCACTCCTTGGTATAAGGGAGGTATTACCTGACCTTCCTTAGCTCTACGTCGGTTTGGTTTTGCAGAGAGATGGTCATGATATGCTTCTCGAATATTGTGTTCGATTACATTCACGATCTCGAATTAAAGCGAAGGTTTATACGCTTGGGCATGGTAAAGAAGGCGATACCAAGACTTTGGGGCACCGAACTCCATTCCTTGGGAACCTTACCTCGAATGGGTGCGGCTCGAGCTCGAAACCTCATGATGCCATTCACTTTGTTGCGGTAATTATGGAACTGTTGCTATATGGGTGGCGTACCTATCTTGTTCTCCATCGACATGCCTCACGATTTTGAAGACTTGAAGAGATCACGGATTCATTTCAAGAAGAGGATACCTTTGAAGCTCGATGTATATGCGAGAAGAAAGTGTTAGAGTTGACAAAGCTACTTCACGAGGAGCGAAACATCAGCCCTACATCGGCACCAAGAGGCAGCCATGGGAGACTTAGAGCTTTAGGATGTTTATGTTTTCTTTTATTGTTTTGAACTATCTCTTGTACTTAAAAGAAAAAGAATAATAAGAAAAGTACTAATAAATGTTTGTTCGTTGCTTGTTTAACAAATTTAAATCTCTTAGGTCCTTGAAAACATTGCATTGCATTCGCATAAACATTGCATATCATAGCATAACATTGCATCACGGTACATTGAAGATTGGTTTTCTCATTTGCTCGCTATTTATTTTAGCGAAATGGCTCTTGAGCAGTCAGTCAAAGATCTCGAAGCTCGAATGCTCGGTTTGATGGATGTTCACCGGTTTGGTCGAGGCCAAGAAGATCTGAAGAAGCTCATCAACAAGAAGAAGAAGGTTGTTGGTCTCCTCGACATGGTAGGGCAGCTACAAAGGTGGTCCTAAGGTGGTCGGTCGTATTGAGCTCTCTGAGGAAGTGTCCATCGGGGAAAGTGAGGGTGATGGTGAGAAGGCGTCGGCTGAGCTTGAGAAGAACTATGATGATGGCCAATACACAATGAGATGACTGAGCAACTTGAAGATGTACGAATCTTGTGGAAACACGAAGATGTCGGGGCTGAATTTTGATGATCGAGTCTTGTCACGGTGTTGTGATTCCTCCCAGTTCAAAGTTCCAACTTTTGCTAAGTATGATGGCATGTCTTGCCTAGTGCATTTGAAGTCTTATGTTCGAGAAGATCAATCCTTGATGTGAAAGTTGTGGATGCACTATTTTCAAGAGGTTTGTCGGAACCAGTTGGAATGGTCTTATCGACTAGAGAATGGCCGTATCCGTACTTGGGTGATTTGGTGATGCTTTCTGAGACGGTATAGATGCAATCTTTGAATTGACACCGCTCGCATGCAATTCTGAGCATGTCATGGGTCGTGATGAGAAGTTCAAGGTATGCTCGAAGTGGAGATTTAGCGAGCGGAGTTCGACCACCCTTGTCGATAGGGAGTTGGTTGATATGTTTATGGGGACAACTGACGGGCCCTTTCTTGATCATTTGATTGGAAACTCTTCAGTAGGATTCACCGAGTTGATATTAATGACGTGCGTCCAGTGGTATCAAGGTGGAAGATTAGGATAGAGTCATCTTAATCTTTGAAGAAATCTTTTGGTGGTAAGAAAGAAGCCATCTTGTGTGGTCGGAAAAGGCAGGCCAAGAGTGCTTTCGATCGTAGAGGCGGTTGTGATCTCGATCCTCATCGGCCTGACCTCGGTGAGACAGCGTAACGGAGCGCCCACGAGGCGGTTCTGAAGATCAACGTACCTTTGCCATGAAGCCTTGCAACACATGTTGAAAGCGGTGATTACTTTGAGGATCCTCCTCGAGAT
Organism: Vicia sativa; assembly: GCA_021764765.1. Classification (NCBI taxonomy): domain Eukaryota; kingdom Viridiplantae; phylum Streptophyta; class Magnoliopsida; order Fabales; family Fabaceae; genus Vicia; species Vicia sativa. The sequence goes on along the minus strand of CM038796.1, from coordinate 67,990,730 downwards.
GTCAACACTTCCTCTCAAGTACAATCCTAATGCTAAGTGTGCTTACCATTCCAATAGCCGGAACGCGATCTTGATGATTGTTGGGCTCGAAGAACAAAATTCAAGATATGATTGAATAAGCAGTTGAGTTTGACCCTCATGTTGAGACGAATGTGATCAGCTCCTATGACTAACCATGACAAAGTTCCAATCTTTGTTGGCGTGATACTTATGTTTTCAACATAGATGACTTGACCATTCCTCGATGGTATTAAGAAGAATTTGTTCGTAAGACGTTTGATGGTGAAGAATCTGATTGAGGCGAATCTTAGCAAATGCATTTGGTCGGTCAGGCAAACTCCTAGGATTCATTGGGTTGTAAAGGTATCGAAGTTGACCTGCTAAGGTTAAAGCTATTCAAGAATTCTAGCTCCCGTGCTGAGAGGAAGTCGGAGGTTTCTTAGACAGGCTGGATTACATTGCGGTTATTGCACATCAACCTACTTGTGAACCGATTTTCAAATTCTTGAAGAAGATCAAGTAGTAAAATGGAGCAGCGATTTCAGGACAACTTTTGACAAAATCAAGGGTACCTACAAGCACCTCTTATCCGATGCCACCGATCGAAGGAAGACCTCTCATCATACTTATGTATGAAATTTAATGGGGTGTGTGTTGAAACATGACAAGTGCAGTCGAAAAGAGTATCGATATACTACCTTAGCAAAAGTTTACCGATTGTGAAACAAGATACTCACTGACTCGAGAAAACTTGCGATTAGCTTTACAACTTTTCGCCGACTAAGGCGATATATGACTCACACTACCTTTATTGATCTCTAAGATGGATCCGATAAAATACATATTCGAGAAACCTTCTCTTTTCGGAAGAATAACAAGATAATAGTGACATATAAGGATTGGCAAGAGATGTTGCCATTTTCTCTCCACGATTATCGCACTTCAGTACGAACATCTACAGGGGCAACCCCTTTCTCTCTCGTATTTGGTATGGAACCAGTTCTACCTATCGAGGTTCGGATACCCTCGAGTACTAAGGGCCGAGAGTTAGGCGACGAATGGGTCCAAACTCGACTTGACTAGATCAACTTGATTGATGAAAAATGACTCCATGACCATCTACCATGGGCGGATATATAAAATAAATAATCAAAGCCTTCAATAAGAATTCAAGCACGAGCGTGCGAGTTGGAGATCTAGTAGTCAAGCGCATCATCGTACCACAAGGTGATCCCAGGGAAAAATGGACTCCCACCTATGAGGGACCATTTGTAGTCAAGAATATATTTTTCGGTAAGACCATGATCTGACACTATGGATGGAGAATACTTCCCCACCGGTGAACACAGACATAGTCAAAAATAATACGCATAATGAGACCCGCTAGGTCGACTTGCCTAGGAAAATTAAGAGCGTCTGGCGAACCAAAGGGTTCGGGCAAGTTAGGGACATATATAAAAACATGTACGGTAAAAGTCGAAAACCTACAAAGCGACTTGGGCAAAAGGGTGTCGATAGACTAAAAACCGAAATGGAGGTCTAGGAAGAAGTTAGGTATTAAAGCGTCACTATGCCTCGTCAGGTCATCTACTTCAGATTACGCTACTACGAAGCTTGAATATGCGGTCGGTTCAATCACCTTCTTCTAGCAATAAGGAGATGAGATAGTCAAAGATATATTTGTCATCTACTTACGGACTACGCTAGTAGAGTTGAAACCAGATTGTTTCCACATATCTTTCACTATTTTCCAAATGTTTCGAGCAATATCCTCTTACTAGGATATTTGTCTCTTTTATACCATTTGCTTGTCTATAGGCCCTTTTCAAAATTAATCAGTTCCCTTTTCTAGTTTCAAACTTTTACTTTTATCTACTTTGTTTGCATAAGCCCAATAATTACTTTGAATGATTATATGCATTTGGCAATAAATATATATTCACAAATATACAAAAAGCAAGCGGATACAATAATTACTATAGGCTCAGGGTTGAGATGTAAAGTAAAGTAACCAACACATCCCATAGAGTCATTTTCACAAGGTATATTCCACAGAATAATATCCACAATCCCCGAGGCCATCGCTCCCTCAGCGAAGGATTTCCCAACAAGACTACTACTCATCATCTTCTTTCAGCGGTGTCCAACATTTTTACTCATCACGCTAGTCCTGACGGTGATCCTCTTGCTTCATCACATTGGTCCCCAACGGTGATCCTATCAACATTATCACGTTAGTCCCGGCGGTGATCCTATCAACATCATCACATTAGTCCACGAGCGGTGATCCTATTAACTTCATCATATTAGTCCAGAAGCGATGTGTCATACCCCAAATTTGCCTCCTACTTCTCAAGACATTTCATACATCCATGCTCGAGGATTTCCTCAAGTTTGACCGGACAAACCCTCTCCTGCAATCAACCCAAACTAGTTTGGAAATTCTCGAGATCAAGGTGGTTCCCAACATCTCAATGGTAATCATGCCTCATCATATGCTTCAAAATCTCCATGTCAAGTTTCAAGCCTTACAAGTCAAGTTTCCTCGGACGGTTGAAAATCGATTGTATTGGACAAAAGTCAGCTGTGGTTAACCTCTGATCAAACTTTATGATTTTGGTCAACATCCATATCTGAAGTGACATTCATCATTTGATCAAGGGTTGATCATGATTCATCAAGAAAAACTCAAAATTGATCAAAGTCAAACTTTCCAAATTAGGGTTTTAAGGAAAAGTCAACAAAACTTTGTAGCATAACTTTCTCATACTTTATCGAAATTTTCCCACAAAGCTCATTTTAAGGAATTCAATTCTACAACTTCATGTCTCACAAGCATGGTCAGAAAATGCTTCATTTGGAAGATATGGATCAAAACATTACAGGTCCTTTTCAAAGTCAACAAAAGTCAACTTTTTGTAAAGTGTTATTGAGCATGGAAACTCAATTGAGATGAAATAAAAGAGGTTGTTTAGAGGACATCTAGAGCTTTCAAAAGTCCAAACACCCAAAAATGTTAAAAATTTAGCAAGATACACCTTGCACAAGTTAGGCATTTTGAAGAGGTGCCAAAGAGAAATACTTGTCAAAATCAAAATTTTGTAAATGGGCCTAACTTTTCTTGGTTCAAACTTGTTCCTCACTAATTTAGAACCTCAAGCCCAGGCCACAATTTTACCTTTATTTTCTATTTAATTTGGATTTTAATCATTTAAAAGCCAATAAATTAAAATAAAAGGGTAGAAATCAAAATTAAATGCAAATTGGATTTTTCTCATCATTCAAGTCAAAGCAAACCTCAGTGGCAAATTCAAAATTGGCATTGATTGGCAAGAGAATTGATTGAAATTTGATCAAAAAGCAATATTTGGTTTTATACCAAATCAAATATTTTCATTGATTGTACGTTATTTTCTCTTGATTCTTGACCTAAATCCATCTACTATATATACATGAAACATTCCATGAACAAAGAGCGGAAAAATTGCCTCGAGAACCTAAATTTTTCAAGAAAACTTGTGAAAAAGCAATTCGATTTCTATTTTGAGGCCGATTCAAGGAGTTTGAGGATTGAACAAGCATCCTCGAGGTCGGAAGCTATTCAATCATCCCGCGTTGAAACACCCATAGTCGGTCCAACCAAGTCACGGTTTGTGCCAACATAACTTGAAATCAATTCACATATACCTCATGTTTAACGTGTTTTGATTGCATATTTATGTTTCTAATGATTTCTAAGCTTTTTGCATAGTTTGATTTAAGTTTCGATGCAAGAATCACAAGATGCCATGGCTAGGGTTCTTGATCTCGTTTTAGGGCTTTTGAAATAAGCAAAATTGGACAAAACCGGGACTACCATCGTGTTTAGAATGGTGTTTCCATCGATTCATGTATTCATAATGAATTTATATTGCTTGTATGAGATTTTGTAATTTTGGGGGTTGTAGCGTCGAACGGACCGGCCTACATTTGAAAATTCAAGCGAAGAAGAGCCTTGATTCTTAGCGCGGTTTCGATTCTCGAAATTCAAATTCGTTTAAAAGCGATTTTGTTTCATTATCTAACACCATATCTTGACATGGCTCGATTGGCAAACAGCGTGATGTATCATGAAGACACGATTCGAACACAATTTTGCCACTTATTTTAACATGAAAACTAACACTTTACTATTTTCTTTTAATATTTTCCATTCAATTTAATTAATCTTCAACAATTTTCTCATGCATTTAAAAATCACCAAAAATATTTTCCTTTTGCATTTAATCGGAAAAATGTTTATTTAATTTTGACATTAAAATTAATATTTTTGCATGCATATTTTAATTAATTGTTAATTAACCATTAATTTGACTTTTAATTGCTTTTATTATCTAAATTGATTGAGAAAATTCCCAAAAATTACTCTATCATCTAATCGGCATCACTAACCTAAAGTATTTTCCTCATTCAAAATCTTATTTTTAATAACCTTTCTCTCTTATCGAACTTCTTATATTTTAGATTTATGTATCTCTTACAGGTTGTAATGGTTTGGATTATTTTTTGCATTCTTCTTTCCAAATATATGCCTTTCATGGGATGTAATAGTTTAATTAGGACTTTTACTTTCTCTGTTAATATAGCGCCCCCAAGCCATGTAATAGCGTGGGACATTTACTTTTCCGCACTTTACTTTCCAATTTATTTTCACGCCTATAAGCTGCTAGTAACTAGGTGTGTGGCAAGATAAAAACAACACGAGATCACCTCTAATTCAAGACAAATTATCTAAATTCAACACACTCTTTTCACACATGCCCCCTAGAGTATTCTCTCGTTGCCTTTCGAATAAATGGTCAAGTCCCTCGAGCGTGAGGTATCCTAGTATCGTTGCCTACAAACATATCATCATAGTCCCTTCGATACAAGATCATAGACCCGGTGTCGCCTCACGAAAACATGATCTAAGCCCCTCGATTGTGGCCTCTGAAAGTGATGATCGTCCCTTGAATGTGCTAGGATACTCACTGAGTCGCGCCTACATGTCCATCGATGTCCTTCAATGTCCTTTTACATCTAGAATAGGGTTACCTACCAACAAATGGTATGGATAACACTATTCTAAAGGCTTGATAAAACAACAACGACCATTACGGTAGGTAAGACTTTTAGTTGCTTGTTCAATAAAATACTTTTCACCTCACACTTTTATCAAAGTTCAAACTCTTTCAAAACAAAAGATTTAGAACACTTGTACATTCCTACATGAATCATTACAAAGTCAAGCGAAATGCCTTTTCAAAACATTTTGTCAAACACCGAAAGCACTTTTAAAAATGAGCTAGAAGCAACTAGAGCCCATAGAAAACTACGGATGGAAAGGGTCTAATACCTTCCCTTTTCATAACCTTCTCCCTTACTCGAGAATCTAACGAAGGTCTTTTCTGTTCTTTTCACCTTCCATAATTGGATAAAATAAAATTTGGTGGCGACTCTTGCTATACGCACATTTGTGATAAAAGCAAAACAAAATCTCAAAAGTCGAGTTCAAGTATTCTGGCGGTGACTCTTAGGAGACACCCTAAAGAGAATGCCTTAGGTTTCTAGATCACTTTCTTGCCTTTGTTTTGACTTGCTTGCTTTATCTTTAGCGGTTTCTTAGGTATTATACTTGTGGGATCTACACGGATCAGGTTTCCTTAGGTAAGTAGCAATAGATCGTCGCGACCGTTGGCGTATCACAAAGCGGTCAACATGATGGCTACGTTAGTGTGACACTTTGGATGTCCTAATACTATTCATTTCCAAGTTGAGGATAGTATTTGGCTTGCGTGGTGTCATCGGCACTAACTCGACTTTTAGAACCTTAATTGACCCGTCTTGGCCATTAGAGGTAGTGATGGCGGCTTTGGTGGAGACTAAGGTTGGGCGATGCGATGCTACGGCTCATTAAGATCGGACTTTTGGGATATTTTCGATCGACCACTTGGTAGTCGTATTGAAATAAACACCTACGAGAAAGATCAATGATATGATTCCTAGAACCCGATTACTATTATGGGACGGGGATGAACCGACTCAAAATTTGGTAGGGTAATCACCTATACCTCATACAAGCCTTAAACCTAGGGCTTTATTGTATTGCTTGTGTTTGCTAAACATGACATCGACATCATTGCATTGCATATCATATCTAACTATTTCAAGGACCTAGGTTTATCTTTGCTTTGTTTTTGTAGGGATTCTGACTTCTAGAAAACTATAGAATCAACTTTATATACCTTCTCGATTCAAAGAGTTGGTTTGAAATTCGATCATACTCGGTTCATCAAAGGCATGGTTATCTACTTGACTTGGTTATCTCGGTTTTGAAGAAGATATGATGCATGTCCTATTCGGTTCTTGATCAAACACCATTGCTTTACATTCCAGTTATCGGTTGGTTCCTACCTTGGAAGAGTTCTCTAAGCTACTTGGGGTACCTATTCTTGACCAAATGCCATTCACGGTTTAGAAAAGGTTCTAGATGCGAAGACATTGCATCAACATTACATCTAAAGCACTCGGACATTTGAAGCCAATTGGGAAACAAAGCGGAGTTAAGGGTTTACTTGCTAAGTTCACGATAAAAGCTAGAAATTCCTCAAGCTATGAGTTTCCATGCATTCGAAGACATCTTGGCTTTGCTAATCTATGGTTTGGTTCTATTTCCTAACTCGGATCGGTTCATAGATGTGAGCGCCATCAAGATATTCCTTACTACATGATCCTGCCTACCTTACTTGGAGACATCCACCATTCTCTCACACTCGTACTATCAAAGACAAGGAACTCTCATGTATGTTGCATACCGTTATTTTCTAGGTGGTTTATTTTACACCTTCCTCGTGATTTTGAAGAGCGAACAAAGGTTGAAGTGGTATCAAAGGCTAATGTCTCCCGTTCGGATATCAGTTGGTGCCTTTCTCTCGAAAGGACTTCACTTTCAATTAGCGTTGTGGAGAATTCCCTAATGTACCACTCCTTGGCATAAGGGAGGTATAAACACAACCCTTCTCTAGCTTCGTCGGTTTGGTTATGCTCGAAGAGATGGTCCATATGATATGCTTCTCCAAGATATTGTGTTCGACTACAACCACGATCTCGAGATTCAAGCGAAGGTTCCTTGCGCTTGAGGCATGGTAAAGAGGCGATACCAAGACTTTGGGGCACAAAACTCCATTCCTTGGGAACCTTACCTCGAATGGAGTGCGAGCTCGAGCTCAAAACCTCATGATTCCATTTACACCGTGTTACTGTCGTACCCCAAAGTTTTCCCTCTTTACTTCTCGAGACATTTCATACCTCCATACTCGAGTTCCTCAGGGTTGATCGGACAAACCTCTCATAGACAATCGACCCGAACTAGGGTTTGGAAATTCTCGGATCAAGATGGTTCCAACATCTCAATGGTCATCATGCCTCCTCGTATGTGAAGAATCTCCATATCAGTTTCGAGCCTCCAAGTCAAGTTTCCTCAAACAATTGCTCGGATGGTTGAAAATCGGTTGTATGGACAAAAAGTCAAATGTGGTCAACATACAGTCAAACTTCTTGATTTTTGGTCAACATCCATATTTTGAAGTGAAATTCATCATTTGATCAAGGGTTGATCATGATTCATCAAGAAAACTCAGACTTGATCAAAAGTCGAACTTTCAAATTAGGGTTTTAGATTAAAGTCAAGCGAACTTTGGTGAGCATAACTTTCTCATACTTTATCGAAAGTTTTCCACCACCTCTCATTTTAAGAGAATTCAATTCTCTACAACTTCATGTCTCACAAGCATGGTCAAAAATGCTTCATTTTGAAGATATGGGTCAAGACATTACTGAGTCCTTTTCAAAGTCAACAAATAGTCAACTTTTTGTAATGAAGTGTTATTGAGCATGAAAACTCAATTGATATGAAACCAAAGAGGTTGTTTAGAGGACATCTAGATATTTCTAAAAGTCCAAGAACACTAAAAATGTTTAAAATTGAGCAAAATACATCTTGTACAAGTTGGCCATTTTTGAAGAATTGCACAAAGAAAAATATCTGACAAAATCCATTTTTTTCCAAATGGGCCTATAATTTTAGGATCCAAACTTGATCATAATATTATTTGAGACCTCTTGATGCCTTGCCACGACCACCTTTTATTTTTTGATTTATTTTTGAATTTAAAAGTATTTAATTCAAATTTAAATAAAATAAAATATGAAACAAGTATAATTTGAATTGGATTGGTTTTTATCAAGCTTAGGGACCAAGAAAGCCCACACAACTTGCCAAATTCGTGCTAGCTCATGCATGGAAGGAAAAAACAAATTTTGAAAAGATTTGATTTGATTTGAAAGAAATTATTTTGCATTCAATGTATCTTTTCTATCTTTTTGCTTCAATATTACACTCTATAAATACCTATCACATTCCACGAGGACCAAGGACAAAACCCTAGCCCTTGGAAAACCCTATTTTCTCAAAAATTCACAAAGTTGGCAAAAATCGTGTTCCATATTCCGCAAGTTTAGGTCAAAACCAATCATTCCATTATGTTCTGAGGTAATTTGGAGTAAGTACTCAAGAACCATGGTTAAGCTGCAGATCGAGCCATACATGAACATACATAATCATATTTTCTTGAATTTGAATTTTATTATCATGTGTTTTGATCGAAACTAACCGTTTTAATGTGATCATGAGACATCATAGATAGGATGCAGGCCATCGTTCTCAAGCTTGAGCGTCGAACTCGATTTGCCATGTTTAGGGTTTCAAAGCGGTGAGCTTGAACCGGTTGATCTAAGCGTTTTCAATTCAAGCGGACACCACCATTGAACTCAAAGAGATCGATTTAGGGGTAGGGTATCCCTGCCATTTATTTTGTTATTTTGCGGGTTTGAAGTTTTGGTGTAGGAAGATGATCGGGCTAGAGGCTCGTGTTGACTCATATGAGGCCGGCGTGAAGGCTTAGCGGCGTAATGGCTTCGTCGTTGGCTTCCATATTCAATTTGGGGTCCAGCGTGTTGGTATGTTTGAATTCAAAACTTGACACGTTTAGACTTATAATCCAGCGTTTCAGTTGAAACACCAAAAGACTAGCTCGATTGGAAGCGTGTTGATGGATTTCCTTAGAGGCGTGGGTTCGAATCCTTGCATGAATTTTCTTTTTCTGAGTTTGAAAACGAACTTTTCTATTTTCTATTTTTCTTAATATTTTCATATTAATTTAATTAATCTTCAAACATTTTTTCATGCATTTAAAAAACTCCAAAAAATATTTTCCTTTTGCATTTTAATCAGAAAAATACTTATTTAATTTTGACATTAAAATTAATATTTTTGCATGCATATTTTAATTAATTGCTAATTAATCATTAAATCGACTTTTAATTGTTTTAATTACAAAATCGACTAGGAAAATTACCAAAAATTATCTTATTGTCATTACTAACCTAAAATTTTTCCTCATTCAAAAATCATGTTTTTACTAACATTTTCCTCTTATGCAATTTTCTCGTATTTTAGATTATGTATACATTTACGGGTTATAACGTTTGGACGATTTTTCTTGCTTTTCTTTTCAATATTATGTAACTTCCTGGGATGTAATAGTTTAATTAGGACTTTTATTTTCCGCTCTGATATGCTTCCCCAAAGCCATGTAATAGCGTGGGACTTTATCTTTCCTTTACTTTCCGTAATTTACTTTACGCACCATATAAGCGCTAGTAACTAGGCGTGTATGGCAAGATGGACATAGATCACTCATAATTTCAAGATAACATATATAATTGACACACTCTTTTCACATTTTCCCTTAGGGTAATTCTCTCGTTGCCTTCGAATACAAATGGTCAAGTCCTCGAGCGTGAGGTATCCTAGCACCGTTGCCTATAAGTATATCATCATAGTCCCTTGATACAAGATCATAGACCCACGATGTAGCCTATGAATACATGATCTAGTCCCTCGATTGTTGCCTCTGAAAGTGATGATCGTCCCCGAATGTGCAAGGATATTTCCTACAAGTTTACCATGACCATCGATGTCCTTGAATGTCCTTCATCCATGAATAGGGTTACATACCAACTAATGGTATGGATAGCTCTATTCTAAAGAAGCGAAAACAACACAACGACCATTACGAGTAGGTAATAAGACTTTTAGTTGCTTGCTCGAACAAAATACTTTTCACACCACACACTTTTGTCAAAATTCAAACTCTTTTCAAAAACAAAACATTTAGAACACTTTGTATGCATTCCTACATGAATCATTACAAAGTCAAGCGAAAATGCCTTTTCAAAACATTTTTGTCACACACCACGAAAGCAATTTTTAAAGTGATCTAAGAGCAACTAAGAGCCGTAGATAACTACGGATGAAAAGGGGTGCTAATAACTTCCTTTTCATAACCTTCTCCACTTACTCGAGAATCTAACGAAGGTCTTTTCCTGTTCTTTTCACCTTCCCTTAATTGGATAAAAGAAAGTCGGTGGCGACTCTTGCTATCCGCACATTGCGATACAAAAATCTCAAAAGTCGAGTTTACGTATTACACGGTAATTATGGAACTGTTGCTATAGGTGGCGTGCCTATATAGATTCTCCGTCCAGAGCATGCCTCTACGATTTTGAAGACTTGAAGAGATCACGGATTCAACTAAAAGAAGAAGGGGATACATTGACTCGATTGCTATGCAAGCGAGAAGAAGGTACTAGAGTTGACAAAGCTACTTCACGAGGAGGCGAAACATCAGCGCCTACTTGACACCGAAGGCGCCCATGGGAGACTTAGAGCTTTAGGATTTTGTTCTTTTATTTTTCGAATTATCTTTTGTACTTAAAAGAAAGAATAAAAGAAACTAATAAAGTTTGTTCATGCTTGTTTAACAAATTTAAATTCCTAAGGTCCTTGAAAACATTGCATTATCGCATAAACATTGCATATCATAGCATAACATTTCATAAGGTACATTGAAGATCGGTTTTCTCATTTTCTAGCTATTTATTTTAGCGAGAAATGGCTTTTGAATAAACATCAAAGATCTTGAGCTCGAATGCTCGGTTCGAAGTGGTTACAGCTTGGTCGAGGCCAGAAGATCACGAAGAAGCTCATCACGAAGAAGAAGTCATTGGTGTTCTCACATGGGCGGACATCACAAAGGTGGTCCTAAAGAGTGGTCGGCCGGGTAGAATTCTCGACCAAGTCTGCGAAAGTGTCAAGAAGGCGAGGAAGAAGGTGGCGTGAGCACGAGAACAAAGCGGAAGGCTATGAGGCGAGCAATACTCTTTTGAAGATAACAAATACAAACAACGAAGATCGTCTGAATCTTGTGGAAAATCTCGAAAATGTCAGTGAATTTTGATGATAAAGTCTTGTTCTGATGTAGTGATTCCCATAAGTTCAAGGTTCCTATTTTTGCCAAGTATGATGGCATTTCTTGTCAAAGCTGCATTTGAAGTTCTATGTTCGGAGAAGATCCATCCATGCTCAATGGCGAGGCGGTGGATCCATTTCTTTCAAGAGAGTTTGTTCGGAGCTCGGTTGGGTGGTATTATCAGCTAGAATACCTACATTCATACACAGAATGACTTAGCGAAGCTTTCTAAGCAGTACCGTATAATCTTGAATTAGCACCCAGTCGCATTCACTGAGCATGTCCATGGTTATGTCTGGTGAGCCGAGTTTGAGATTTTGTATCGCAAATGTGCGGATAGCAGAGTCGCCACCGACTTTTCTTTTATCAATTAAGGGGAAGGTGAAAAGAGCAGGAAAAAGACCTTAGATTAGATTAGTAAGGGAGAAGGTTATGAAAAGGAAGGTATTAGCACCCTTTCCATCCGTAGTTATCTCACAGGCTCTTAGTTACTTCTTGATCATTTAAAGAAAAGTGCTTTGTGTGTTTGACAAAAATGTTTTGAAAAAGGCATTTACTTTGAATTTGTAATGATTCATGTAGGAATGTATACAAAGTGTTCGAAATGTTTTTTTGAAAAGAGTTTGAACTTTTATAAAAGTGTGAGTCACGAAAAGTATTTTTGATAGATCAAGCAACTAAAAGTCTTATTACCTACTTAGAATTGGTCATTTTAGTGTTGTTTCGTTCCTTTAGAATAGTGATATCCATACCATTAGTTGGTAGGTAACCTTATTAGATTGGATGTAGCGGGACATTGAGAAGGGACATCAGGATGGTCATAGAAGGCAACTTGGAGGAAGTATCCTAGCACATTCGAAGGACGATCATCATTTTTGTAGGCGACAAATGAGGGTCAAGATCATGTATTCGTGGCGACATCGTGGGTCTATGATATTTGTATCGAAGGGACTATGATGATTTGTTTTGAAAAGACGGTGCTAGAATACCTCTACGTTCGAGGACTTGACCATTTGAATTCGTAAAAGACGAGAGAATTACCCTAAGGGGCATGTAGAAAGAGTGTGTTTATTTGAGGTATTTTATCTTGAAATATAGTGATCTATGTCCAATTTTATCTTGCCATACGCGCTAATTACTAGCAGTTTATAGGGTGCGGAAATAAATAATGGAAATGTAAAGTGCGGAAGATAAATCTTACATTACATGGCTGGGCGGATACATAATTGAAAGTGCGGAAAATAAAAGTCCTAATTAAACTATTACATCCATAGGCAGTTACATAATTGGAAAGAAAAGCAATAAAAATCTTACGGCAATATAACACGTGAGCAGTTACAAAATGTCGGAAAGCGGAAGAAAATTGCATAAGAGAAAATGTTAGTAAAATAAATATTTTTGAATGAGAAAGCGTTTTGTGTTAGTGATGACATTAATATGATAAAATAAATTTTTTGTAATTTTTGGAATTGATTTGATAATTTAAAAACAATTAAAAAAGTCGTTTAAGCGATTGATTAGCAATTAAATTAAATATGCATGCAAAAATAATAATTTTAATTTAAAAATTAAATAAGCATTTTTAATGATTATGCAAAAAATAATTTTGGTGTTTTTAAATGCATGATGGAAAATATTGAAGATAAAATAAATTGGATGGAAAATATTAAAAATAGAGTTTAGTTTGTAAAGAGAAAAATAATATGGTCTGACGAGTTCGAACACATGACCATGAGAGCATCTTCCCATCCCACGCCTTAACCACTGCGCCCGTGTCTTTTGTGTTTAGTAAATGAAGCGAAGCGTTTTTATACAAACTTCGCCTCACAGAATTCAAATTCTTGTGAAAACATCATCTTCTTCGTTTGAATTTACAGAATTTTCGTCGTCAAACTCGGCCTAAGGCCCTACAAACATCAAAAATCGGTACAAGCAATATAAATGAAATCTAAAGCCATGGTTCGATTAGAAATTTCATTAAAGCATGATGGTAGTATCGAGTTTAATCCGATTTATCCTATTTAGAGACCTAATTGAACGAGAGAAAATCCTAAACATGGTGTTCTTGATTCGAGCCATGGAAATGCAATTAAATCATCGAAGCTTGCAAACTTTGTTCTAAACACAAAACAAACATCAAAACCGTTAAAATGCATGATAAAGCGATTCGATTTTTTGAAAAAGGTAAGACAAGCAAATTGAGATTGCTTGATTCTTGATGTTTTGAATGATGTAAAGGTGCAGGAATGATTCCGGGGACTCAAGGAATGTGTTTGGATGCTTAAATTGGTTGAATCGAAGCAAAACTAGCCACTTGCTTGAACTCCACGGTTTTTGACTTTAGGTTAGGGTTCTTTGAGGCAATTTTACATTCTTTCTTGTGTGATATGCATTGTATATTTATAATGGATGAATTTTGGTGAATTGAAGAACAAATAATGATCAATCAATGTAGAAAATATTTGATTTTGTATGAAACCAAATCTTCCTTTTTGATCAAATTTCAATCAAATTCTTGCCAAATCTATACAAATTTCGAAAATTTCCGACTTGTGTGAGTTACTTGGACCTCAGAGCATGAGAGAAAAATCAATTTTGCATTTAATTTTGATTTTATACCTTATTTTTTAATTTAATTTGTATTTAAATGAATAAAATCAAATTAAATAGAAAAATAAAGCTAAAATTAATGGCATTGGTTTGGATGTTCCAAATTGTCTAAGAACAAGTTTGAATGAAGAAAAACTAGGCCGTTTGCAAAATTTTGGATTTTAACAAGTATCTCTCTTTGTGCACTTCTTCAAAATACCCAACTTGCGCAAGGTGTATTTTGCTCAATTTTCCACATTTTTGAGTTCTTGGACTTTTAAAAGCTCTAAGTGTCCTCTAACCAACCTCTTTGGTTTCATCTCAATTGGAGTTTCCATGCTCAATAAATCTTCAAAACAAAAGTTGACTATTTGTTGACTTTGAAAAGGATACTGTAATGTTTTGATCCATACCTTCCAAATGAAGCATTTTTGAACATTCTTGTGAGACATGAAGTTGTGAGGCTTGAAACTTGACATGGAGAATCTTTGAAGCATATGAGGAGGCATGATGACCATTGGGGATGTTGGAAGTCCATCTTGATCACGAAATTGCCAAACCCTAGCTTGGGTTGATTGTCTAGGAGAGGTTTGTCGATCAACCCTTGAAATCCTTGAGTATGGATGTATGGAATGTATTGAGGAATAGGAGGGAAAATTTTGGGGTATGACTTGCCCTGTTCAATCTTCTTGTCTTGGAAGGTTTAGATTGACATGTTAGCCTTCGTGACACAGGGTAGAAGATGATTGAACACTCGAATACACACGAAAATTTGCACTCGGCGGTGATGGATCTTGAGAATGGGCTTATAGATGTCATTTGGAGAAGGTGAGGAATGAGTCGTATGCTAGACTCGAGTTGTTGTTTGAATAGGAGGAGCGGAGATGGGCTTAAGATGCCACTGGAAGATCGATCTTTGGGGAGTGAAACGTCGCTGGGCTCTGAGCGTTCACAGAGTGAAAGGAGCACGGGGATGGGCTTAAGATGCCATCCGGAGGGAGTCGTACGTTAGACCATGCTTGTCTTTGAATGAAGTTATTGATTTGTATTGGTTTTAACCAAATATGCGACGATACGAAAGTGGAGAAAATGTTGATAGTAGTCGGAGATGGGCTTAAGATGCCATCAAGGCAAGCCCGAGTCGCACATAGACTCTGTAGTTCTTTATTGATAATAAGAGAGAGTCAGAATAAATCTTCGTCTTGATTACACGAGGGATAATAGTCGGCGAGAATGTGGATAGCTTCCTGTGGTGGCGTTATTGATCCAATGCACATTATCGGAGGATAACTGCGATTGTTGAGATAGTTTTCCCGTGCGGCGGTATTAATCCTAGATCATTGTGGGAGGACAACTAGAGGCGATCGTTCAGATAGTTTTCCGTCGGCGGGCATTAATCTGGACCCGATTGTTGGAGACAACTAGGCGGATCTTTCAGATAGTTTTCCGTCACGGCGGGCATTAATCTGGACTGTTTGTTTGAGTGATTTGTACTGTTTTGGAAAAAACAAAAACTTTGATAGGATATCGTTAGTCTTATGCAAAGTATGATGCATGCCATGTGTATGAAAGACATATATTATGACTTTATGAGTAATGTATGAATGATAGATGTTGTGGTATTTCAAAACATATCCATCTTGAAGAATCTGGATGTTACGCTTGGAGATTCGACTTATTTGGGGATGAAGCGGTTGGAAACCACGAGAAGAAAAGACCTCGATTCCTCAGATGCTTATCGACCAAGTCTTGAGCCTTAGATATTGTTGAGGATGGTAGAGATCGAGGAGGTCTTGGCCGTGAGGATCTTGTGCATAAACCTGTTGGGGATAATCTAGGATGTACCCTACTGGGGATCTTGCGCATAAGTCTTGCTAGAGTATTTGATAGTTGTTGGGAGATCGGGTTAGCAGAATCTGGAGCCCTTCAAAATCTCTGGCTGCGGAATAAGAGATGTAGGTTTCCTCCGATGCACTATCTGACCAAGTTTCAAGTCTGGATATTGCTGCTGCCGGGGAAATGATGATTGCTGAGTGATATTTTGCTGGGGATACCTCTGTTGGAGATGAATCATTCTTGCTTTCGGTGATGTGACATGGTTGGTGATTGGGATCCTTTGGGGGACTAACGTGATGAAGCTTGAAATGTCTGGCTAGTGGAGGAAAATGTGTACTCTGCTGGGGAAGGTTTGTAGTGAGCGACATCTCTATGGGGATTGTACTCTGCAGGGGAACGCATTGGTGACTTTCGTCATCGTCTCAATTCCTAGAGTCTGTAGTAATTATCCTTGCTCGTTCACTTTTCGCATGTTTGTGAATATATTCTTATTGTCAAATGCATATAATCATTCAAAACAAGCGTTGGACTTTATACAAGCGCAACAACAAAAATTGTAAAGAAAACTTCGTATTTATTTGGAATGTAATCGTATGGCCGAAGTAGTTTATGCATAAGAAGGTAAAAGCTATGTGGAAATCTCGTTAAGTTCCAACTATGCTAGTACTCATATATTTCACTATCTCATCTCCTTGCATCGGTAGAAAGTGAGTGAATTGATTTTCGCCATTTGAATCTTGAATCTTGATAGTAGTGCGGAAGTAGGTGATCTGGGCGAGAGACATAATAATGCGCTTAAATCCCTAACTTTTGCCTAGACCGCCCTTTCGGGTTTTAGTCTGGGGATACCCTTTTGCGAAGCCGCCTTTTCAGTTTTAGACTTGCGGGTGTATTTTTTATATATATCCTTAACTTTTGCCGAACCCTTTTGGTTCACGGGATGTCCTTATTTTGCCTAGGCGATCGACCTAGCGGGTCCACTTCGTAGTATTTTTGACTATATCTGCGTTCACGGTGTGGGAAGTCTTCACCATCCATGGTGCTAAGTATCGTAGCTCCACGAGAAAATATTGTCCACGACTACAAGTGGTCCCTCGTGGGTGGAGTCCAGCCCTAGGATCACCTTGTGGAAGAATGATGCGGCTTGACTACTAGATCACCCGGCTTGGTAGACTCGATGCTTGACCTTCTTGTTGAATGCTCACGATCATTACCCTTCGATAAATCTGTCCATGGCGGATGGATCTGTCGTTCTCGTCGATCGAGTTAATGCAGTCGAGTTTGGATCAATCGTCTTCGCCTAACTTTCTGCGTCTGGAGGACTACGGTTGAGGTATCGAACCGATGGGTAGAGGCGCTTCCATGCTCGTATACAAGAGAAAGGGTTTCCCACAGTGGCGTTCGTCTTGTGGTCGATAACCATGAAAAGCAAATGGTAACATCTCATGCCAATCTTTGCGAGTCCGCATCATCTCTGTATAATCTTCTTAATGTTCTTGTTGGCGGCTTCTAGCCATTCATCTTAGGCGGTATGGAGAAAATTGTGATTCTTGATCTTGAGCTGCGTCTGGAGTTTGGTGATCATTTTGTTGTTGAGATTAGAGCCATTGTGATAATCCTTTCGGGAGTACCATACCGACGAGATAAGATTATTCTTGATGAAGCGAGCCACAACATTCTTGGTGCGAGATCTGAGCAGTACCTCTACCCACTTGGTGAAATAATCAATTGTCACAAGGATGAAGCTTGATGTCCGATTGGGCTGTGGGCTTGATTTCTCGATCATGTCAATGCCCGCATTGCAAAGGCCAAGGATTTGTTAGAACATTCAAAATCTTGGAAGTCGTGTACTTTATGCTGCATCTGGAATTTGTGACAAGATCGGCGTGGCGATGACAATCGACTTCCATAGTGGACTAATAGTAACTTTGTTCTCAAAATCTTCTTAGCCATGGTATGTCCTTTGAATGGGTACCAATCGCCTTCGTGTAACTCTTCCATAATATGTTCAGCTATTTTGTGGTCCACATAGCGGAGTAAGCCTGGTCATGATTGCGCTTGTATAAGATGTTGTTGAGGAAAATTTGGATCGAACCTTCTCGAGAACTTCTTATCGTTGTGAGATGCCCTTGGGATATTCACGAGTCTCGAAGATACCTCTTCACGTCGTAGTACCAAGGTCTCTCTTACGTATCAAGATCATAACAATATGTTGGTTAGTCGAACTTCGATGATGATCACGGGAGCCGTTGTCCGTCAACCACAGAACATAGATGACATAGTAGCTAATCGTCGCGGTGATTCTCTTCTTGCGGAATGTGATCGAAAATAATCTCTTGAGTAGGGGATCGAACTTAGAACATGCTCTCGTCTGGAATGAGGTTCGGATGCTTGGTATCCACTCGCCATGATCGATTGATCACTAAATCGAGTTTCCATACACTTGCAAGAATTTGATTCTTAAGTCAATAGCGACTTTAATACCCATGATGCGCTTAAGTGGCCATGTTGTTATGCAATGAAACATAATCTTGCGGTGAAAGGCGTATGTCCGCTGCGGGGGATGTAATGATGGAGCCAATACCATTGCCAAGTGCGTTTGAGGCTCCATCAAACCATAATCCATCGGGATCCTTGTTCGGGTCCTTCGTTGGGCTGGTTCTTCTGATCATTAACTAGTAAAACATCCTCATCGGAAATTGGTGCATAGGCCATAGTCATCTGCGACGATGAGCCAAATGGCCACTCTTATACTTCCTTTGATTGCTTTATGGAAGTATCGGATGTCGTGTTACGGTCAAGATCATCGCCATCTGCTATTCTTCGGAGAGGCTGTTTCTCAAATATGTATTTTATCGGATCCATCTTGAAATCAACAAGGTAGTGTGAGTCAACATATCTTCTTAGTCGGCGAGCAGCCCGACCGTGACACAAGTTTTCTCGGTGTGAGTATCTTGTTTCTGATCGGTAAACTTTTGCTAAGGTAGTATATTGCATACTCTTTTCGACCAGACTCGTCATATTGCTAACCACGCACCATCCGAGTTCTCTAGCCTTTGTCAGTATACATGATAAGAGTCTTCCTTGTGGGTGACATCGGGATAGGAGGATTTTGTAGGTACTCCTTGATTTTGTCAAAAGCGATATGGCAATCTTAGTTCCATTCTACCACTTGATCTTTCTTAAGTAACTTGATGATTGGCTCACGGTGGCGATTAGATATGCAATGAATACGGCAATGTAGTTCATCGGCTAAAAACCTCGAATTCCTTCTCGGTGCGGGGCGGCATTTCTTGAATAGCTCTAACCTTGGCGGTCGACCTCGATACCTTTACCAGCCAACAAACCACAGATTTTCGGATCGACTCCGGAAGGTGCACTTGTTGGGGTTAAGTCTCAATTTGTACTTCTTGATCTATCAAGCAGTTTCCGCAAATGATCAAGATGTTCTTCTTGATGCGTGATCGAGCTATCATGTAAATCGGCGTAGACCTACTATCTAAGTGATGAATCATGTCATGAAATAATGCCACCATTGCACGCGATAAGTGGCGCTGCGTTCTTGATCAACAGCATAACCTTGTAGCGAGAAAGTGCCTTTGCATGTAACAAAAGTAGTCTTCTCCATGTCTTGAGGCCATCTTGATCGATTGTTATGGCAAACCATCCATGAAGGAGAAGACCTTATCTTTGGCGGTGTTGTCAGGAACATCAATATGAGGAAGGGGAAAATCGTCTTTCCGGACTTGCTTTGTTCGGATCTACGTAATCCACACATTAGTACCTTGCCATCCTTCTTGGGCACGGCACCACATTAGCAACCCATTGTGGATAAGTAACAACTAAACTTAGGCATTGAAATGTTTCATAACCCGGCTTTGATTTTCTGCGACATCTCGGGACGCGTCTGACAGACATACATTTTCTTGGGAAAACCTTCTTTTGTCGGCAATCGATTGTACCACAATATCAATGTCCAAACACAGCATGTCTTCGTGTGACCAAGCAAAAACCTCGATATAGTCTTGTACTCCCCGAACCAATCTTTCTTTGACACGTTCTCAAGACCCGCTCTATCTTGATCTCTTTTACATCTTCGTCGATACCCAAATTCACAATCTCAGTGACTCCTCGTGTGGGTTGTATAACTCGATCTTCTTGTTGTAGCGATCGACAAGTTCTCGACAAGTTCTCAATTCTTGATGTACCGAAGTCGCGTAGGTAAATCTACATAGCATGGATTCCACCTAGGCGTGCGGAAAGGAAGTTGGCCGTGCGTTCGCGGTGTATCATCTTGAGCCTCGATGGTGAAGCCTAAACCCGGTCTTATCGGTTGAAAGGAAGATCGGGGCCCGACTGAATAGTACTACCTCCTAACTGCAGGCTTGAGCATCTTTCAGCGAGGCCGTCAAGCGGAACTTGCGTAACCGGGGTGGCCGGGAGAGTCAGCGAGGCATGACTACGGGGATTGTTTCAAAAGCTTGACAAGGGTCGAAGAATTCACCCTCTACCTTGAGGTATCGGAATGTTTGTAGATGATGACCATATATTCTTCTTCACCACTTACGTAACAACCTTCCCTTCACCGGTACCCGACACGATGTAAAGTAAGTATGACACACCCATGTATCCGAGGCGTCCAAGTAGGCAAGAGTAAATTTGGACGGATGTCCATAACAAATAAAGTAGAGTCGAAAGTCGGGGCCGACTTTAACAGGCTGATGAGCTCTCAGTCTTTGTTAGCTTAGAACCATCAAAGCTCTCACAATTATATCTACGGGCTTGAACCAATCCTTCAATATCAAGTCGATCAAAGCGGTCTTGGAGGTTATTCGAGGCGAGCCGGTATCACCAAAAACATGAGACAATGTAGCATGCTTGCATTCAACGAGATGTGCAAGGCTTTGTTGTGTTCTTTCGGCGGTCAGTCGACATCGAGAGAAGCCTAGGCCGTTGTTGGCAGCAGGACTAGCAATACAAACTTCAAATTGATCATTGGTAGTGTCTTGCGATCGTGGCATTCTTGAAACTTCAAGGCTTTAGCATGAGCCTTGGAAACCTGAAAGCGAGCAAGCATGGAATTTTGGATGGAGTACATCCCCATTTGTTCCTGACATTGCTAGTCACTTTTCTTAACCTTAATTTCCTCCATTTCTCGTTTGGAGTTGTCATACCCCATTTTTGACCTAATATACCATCTTACCTTTGCATCGTTGCATCACTACGATTCGAGATAACATTCGGTGTAGCTTTCACGAGGTCAAAATTAGGGTTTCATCGATTTTCATCGATTCAGGCAACCAATTAGGGTTTGAGTTTTCTCACCTCATTTGATCTATCTTGATCGAATCATCGACCTCAATCATCGGATATCAATTTTCTCATAGATCGATCGAGGATCGACCAATTAGGGTTTGATCGAGGCATGGTATTCTCGATTTTTGAGCAAGAAATGACTTTTTGGATAGAGATTGGTCATTATATCTTAGATACAACATCTTGACCTAATTTGGATTCAAAACATCCGAAGTTCCGAGACTTCATCGATCGATTTGAAACATCGATGAAATTTCATACGCACTAAAAAGTCAAACTTTGACTTTTGGTCCTTTTCAAAACAAAACTTTTTCATCATCAAAATACTTCAAATGATCCATCATGATCATAAAAATCAAAGAATTTGAAAAAGTCAACAAAAGTCAAAAGTTTCAGACTTAGAAAAATTTCTAAGTGTTAAAATTTCTTATTTTCCAAACTTCATGCCATTTTCACCTAGTTCCATTTTGAATTGGAAAAAACTCAAAACATGAAAGTTGTAGCTCTTGAAACAAGCTTTCCAAAATGTCCAAGAACTCACAAATCCATGGAGTCTAGCTATACTTTTGAAATTGAAACATAAGGCTCCATGAACTTGATTTTTCAAAGTTCAAAACATCACATTATAGGTCATTTTGAGATTTCTTCATCTAGAAGCAATACAACCTTGCCAACTTGATCATTGAGCTGATAAATATCACTAGATATAATGAGATGGGATAAGATCAATTGGAAGATTTTCACATGGTAAAAGAGAAACTTCCTTTTCTTTTGAAAAGTCTTTCTTACCCTTTAAGGCATCCTTGATTTACCAAAAGCCATGTACTCTTGCCTAACATTTTCAGAACCATTGGCCTATAAATAGATCATGATTTCAAGTTCAAAACTACACCAAAGCAATGCAAAGTTATGCTTTCTCACTTCTTTCTTCAAAATCAAGAAACATAATGCACTTTTGAGCAAACTTGCAATTTTTAAATTCAGTGAAAACCATGATAAACTTTGGTGTCAAACACATTCCAATATCAATACTAAACTTGTTTGAATCATAAAATCAACCCAAGAACAAGTGAAATCAAATTGAACTTCATATTTTCAAGTTGCCTAAAGCCTAAGCATTAATTCTTGGTTTAACTTGAACATTATGTTTTGATCACTCTAACATCTTCCATATACCTCGTATATATGATCGGATCAATAACTAACAAGCTGTAACTCCATTAACCACGTTTGAGTTTCATGTTAAACTATTTGCAGGTTGACTTGAGTGGAAAGATTGAAGCAATCTCGACAAGTAGACCCTTACATAAGCTTATCTGGCCGATGATGTTGTAGTGATCGAGAAACAAGTTACGGAAACACTCTTGCAGATTCGATCTCACTTGAGCGGTATGAAAAATAACGGGATATCATGATTCTTTGAACTTAAATGAAAAACTCTTGGCCAATCTCTTTCGCACTAATCACGATCATAAACCCTCAACAATGAAAAATCATCAACTATGCATCATTTAATTTGAAAAATTCGGTTTTAGGGTTCTTCACGATTCTGGAAATTTAATTGTGTTAGACTAAAATAAATGCAATTAACATCTACCATCGTGTTCGTTGTTCAAAATCGAGCAATTTTCATTTTACTTCGTCCAATTTCGTTGAGAAACAAGGATTTTAGCATGGTTTGAGGAATCGAGGATCAAAGAGAGCGAAGAACAACTTTGGCGTGTTCTTGAGTTTGAATATTTAAACTTTCAATCTTTTATTAACACGTGTTTTGGTTCATAAACACAAAACACGCTTGTCCGTGGTAGATAGCTTGCTGTAGCGTTGTGCCGTATGCTGAATGGTCACGAGTTCATCCTTCCGAGACCATTCTTTTCAAAACTTTCATATTTTTTCATGTTTTTCAAAACTTTCACATTTTTTAACCAATCAAAACTCCTCATTTTGGGGTGATTTTTGTACACTTGTCAATAAGTATCTATTTTATGATAGTGCAAAAATTTTCAGAAAAAACTTTCATCGATTATATTTTAATCGGTAGAAAGCGATGTTACGAACCTTTTCAAAACACCTTTTAAAGGTGAATTTTTCAGTTTTCGACTTAGATTCTTTTCAAAACTTCTCATAAATGAACTTCACATTTCAAATACTTTCAAAATCATTTTCAAAACATTTCATCAAACTTACATCTTTTACCATGATCGATCCGATTTAAGCGATAAGCGAATTCGTTTTCTCTCGAATTTCTCGATCGATCATGGGCCTCTCACAGTGTAAGTCCCTGCTTTTCTTTTTATGTACATAATATTTCTTTGTACATATCAAATTCTTCAGATACATATAAATTTTTATACATACATAACAGATACTCTTTTCAGTAAGACAAACTTGATCGTTTGTTTTTATTTCACTTATGTATATCAAACCAACATTTTTATGTACATACATCT
This sequence comes from Vicia sativa, assembly GCA_021764765.1. NCBI lineage: Eukaryota > Viridiplantae > Streptophyta > Magnoliopsida > Fabales > Fabaceae > Vicia > Vicia sativa. The sequence goes on along the minus strand of CM038796.1, from coordinate 67,967,149 downwards.
TTATGCATATCAATTTATTTTAATACAAAACTTTTATACATACATATCTGGATACCTTTTCTGAGATAAACTTTGATCGTCGTTTACCTTCGTCTGTACATATACTGCTTGAATACCATTGGTATTGAAAGAGCATTATTCCGGTGAGCGCTTTTAAACCAATGGGCCACCCTATGGTGTAAGTCTGACCCTCCTGTACATCCATCTTGATACGTACATAAATAGCTCGTTCGTGTACATATTTACTTCCTTACCGCAGTTCAAACTTAAATAATCAAGTTCACGCTCGTTTTAACGTTAGTTTCAGAGACACTTGTTTATATTTCATAAACTCTTGTAAATAAACATCATGCATTGTTTATATTTCCTTCCATAAACTCTGTGAATACATATCACACACACACTTGTTTATACAACTGTCTAATTATAACATAACAATTAGTCTAACCAATAGGTTCCCCAGGTTGTAGCCTCCGCGGGCTTCATACAAGATAATTCATCTCAGCATGAATTTAGCCTCGATTGGGCCATACAAGATAACTTCTCCCACGAGTTTAGCCTCCTCTTAGGCTTCATATAAGAAAACTCATTCATTTGAGTTTAGCCTCTACTTACTTCATATAAGACAACACTCCCTGTTGAGTCGGCCTCCTCTTGGGCTTCATTCAAAGAACTCCTCATTGAGTTTAGCCTTCTCTTGGGCATCATACAATGAAAGAGGCAGGAAATCTCTTATGACCTCCTATTGGGCTTCAATACAAAGAATCACCAGCGTTAGATAGAACCATGAGAGTATAATTTCGGTGAAATTGCTCTAAATTCAAAAGGATGGTTTCTGGTGAAATCCCTTTTAACCAAAGCCATGACCATACCACATAGCTTCCTCTTGAGCTTCATCAAGGACCTCGATGACCCTCGATGACCCTCGATGACCCTCGGATACCTCCTCTTGGGCTTACAATACAAGGACCCATGGGCTTCTTAAAGCATCCTTTAATCCAATCAATTTCTCCTTGAGATTTAGACATCTATCATCTCTATGGTATCTCTCTATCTATACATACAGTCTGATCAAAACTTTTCAAACGTTTTCAAACAAAAAAAACATCTCTTAATTGTAAGTGGTAGCGCTTGTACACTCAAGCAAAACACCCATACTTACAGTTAAAAGATTCAATCATCTTTTCAAACATCTTTCTTAAACATGTAAGTGGTAGCAACTTGTACACTCAAGCAAAACACCTATAACTACGACGAAGATTTAATCAATCAAACTTTTCAAAAATGTATGTGTTGAAATAGATTAGATACATTTTTCATTAAGATGACATTTATGCATCTCTTACTAACATTCGTTTGCTTTCCACTAGCATAAGTGAGAACTACGATTGCTCGACTTTCTCGACATCCTTTTGAGAATACGTGAGCCTGAGTCTCGTCCTTTATGAGCAAATTTCTTTCTCCCTCGGAC
>CM038796.1:67859360-67965578 GCA_021764765.1 Vicia sativa | reverse complement strand
ATAACGGATACATGATAGATGATATGTGGGATGAGGTTATAGATTTGCCCTTGTTTTGGTATTTTGATTGTTGTGGTTTGATTCCAAATTGTTACTTGATAATCCAAGTGTTAAATTGTTTGTATAAATCGGTATATTATTGCTTGGCTTTTAATTCCTTATTGCTATTATACGGTGTTGATTCATTTTGGTTTATAATGGGGTTTATGATAAATTATATGTGGGAATTGGGTTATTAAAATGCTACATCGAATGTGGTGTTCATTTGTCATCGTATCCTCGGAATTTATGAAATCGAAAGCATCAGGATCGATTGAATCATTAGAACGAACTTGTGTAGTTAACCAAGACGTGATGTTATGGACCTGGAAATGTTTCGGATCGAGATGTGTGGAATGTCAGACATTAAATTAAAGCTTTAGGTATAACCGTATCGTAAACCGTATTCGGGCATTTTATGGATAAGGTCGATACAAGAGGCTATGATCGGTTAAGCATATTGTATTAAGTTTTAAAATAGAAGTTTAAATTCAAAGATACACGATACAAATAGCTACGGTCGGTTACATAATGTTAAACCTTTGGGAAATGTAACTGAATGATACCAGTTTATTACCGACTTATTGTCGACATGTCGCTTTGAAAAATTGGAAATTTTGTATTTAGTCGATACATGGACTTAAAGGCCGATATATGCCGCTTGGACAAATGAAGATTTTAAAGGACGAGTCGACACAGGCTTATGCATCGATACATACCGCATTTAAAATGGAAAATACTCTTGAAAATTGTTTTGGTCATATCTTTGCAAACGAATTCGACGAAGTGCCATTTTGACCACTGGAAAGCTAAGATTATGATCTATCTTATAAAATATTTTCAAACACATTAGATGAACTTTTGATGAATCTATGTTTTCCTGTGTAATGTTGGTAATTGTCGGAATGTGGTGTTCTTGTTGTCGCACGCTATTATTGTTGTTAAGTCGTTGTTATGTGTTGTTATATTGTCATATGTTGTTGTTATAATGAAGTTTCATAATGTTGTTATGATGTAATAATCGCTACATGACGCTTATGATGTTGATGATGATATTGTATTGTCTATATTTATAGGCAAAATTGTTGTAGGATTTAGCCAATGTTGAATTGTTACTAAGTCAGGCGCCATGGCCAATGTTGATCATGGTTGATTAGTTGTTATGTCATGTTGTTGCGTTGTCGTGATTTTGTTGTTGAAGTTAAGGTCGATGACATACACCGATTATTAAGTCGGGCTCGGATTAGCACCACGCTGGCCCGGATTGGAAAATATTAAGTCAAGGCTTATGCCTGCTGACGCCCTCGCTAAACCGGCAGACGGTAAGTCGGGAGTTTTACTCAATGGTACCACATGGGCCGTGCACAATTGAGTCAGATTTCGTGTTGCATAATTATAGTCATATGTGTTGATGCCGATTGATTTAAGTTGTTGTTATTCATAAATTGTGAAATAGTTGTTATGTTGTTTGAAAGGTTGTGATATAACTGGTCAAGTATTATATAAATCGCTGGTCGATTCTATAATTATAATTGTTATTATAAGTTGCAAAGTGGTGATTCTATATAACCGATCTAATATATATTTTTTATCACATTCAATCATATCATTAGATATCTACCCTTTTCATTTGTTTCGATGTTGCTTTTTATACCGGTAACGCAAGGTGTATTCGAATCGAGGAATTCGTTGTCATAGTCCGTTGGTTTAGTTTTCGATACGAAATAAGGGATAGAAACGATTGTTGTTTAGTTGTTTTTATTGTTTTAGTAGTTGAATCTTAAGTTGTTGTTATTAAAGAATCGTTATTAAAGTTGTTTTGAGTCGATGAGGTTATGTCATTATAAGTCGAATTATGAACCGCTTATTAATAAAAGTTGTTTTGTTTTCAAAAGAATAAATCAGTCTATCACTTTATCTCGGACCAAAGGTTATGTATCGAATTAATTATGGTTATAGGTTGTTCTAAGTTGAAAATGTGACATCTCATTTGGTTGTTGAAAATTTTGCACCTAACATTTCTTATGGTTATTTGAATAAAATTATAATATGAAATAACTCAAGTGGAACCAAGAAACACAGTCCATACCGTAGATAACGAGGCATGATCTTGATAATAAATCGTGAGGGATGCGGTTGGCATAATTCTCCCCGGATAGCCATCTCCTTTGTAGGTTCCTTTGTACCACCGTCTGGGACCTAACGCCATTGATCCGCCTCGAACATCCTCGGCCTCTTCCCACTCTTCCTGGGTACATGCTCATACCTCCTCATGTACCCAGAGGTAGACGCCTTATGCAGACGACCTCCCCAATGCCAAGATGAAGCCATCTCTATTTGTGCCCTTTGTGCCTCTTTCTCCACTCGACGAGCCGACGAGTCCGGATTGGCTCGCCATGTCTCAAACGCCATCCGACCTCGTTCTCTACCATTTTCCAAATAAACCATTACAATAGTTAGGTTACTAATTTAAAAGCTCCCAGCATAATTCACAGTGCACTTACGACCACCCATCCCGGTGAATTTGCAAGTGCATTATGAAGTCCCTCCAGGTTATTTCACAGATGAACTAAACCCCTCACAAGTTTCCAACCCGTAAAACTCACCCCTAAGCACCCAAAATTCCTATTTTTTATCCAATACAACTATATTTACCTAATATTACTTCATATACAATTTAATTTCTACAACCTAACCAGTAATATTATAAAAATTACATTTTGAATCAAAATGTGAAAACTTACACCATTTCGAGTTTGAGATGAGTTTGGAGTTGAAATTCCAATGAGTTCGGAGTTTGGAAGAGTTTGAGATGGAGTTTTAGTTTGTCATGTTTTGAAATGAAATGAGTTCAGTTATTTCAGTGTTTTGGTAAACAAAATACAGACCACGTGAAGTGCACTTACTTAATTACCCAAATAAGGTGAATTTCTAGTGTACTGCTAATTCACCTATTTTTTTATAAATAAGGTGACTTCGAGGTGCACTGTGAAGTCCACCTTTAAGGTGAATTACAAGTGCACTTACGAAACAGTAAAGTTTTGGGTTTTCAACGTAAGTGAAGAAGAAGTCTATTAGGTGGGAAGAAATTCCCAAATTTAAAAGCTAAGTTTGCTATGTACTATAGATTTCCTTTTAAGTTTGAGTTTAGCTTTTAAAAGTCTAATATAATATATTAATTTATTTTAAAATATTTTAAATATAATGACAAGCTTGAATAAAATCAATAAGATGAATTAATAAGATCAAAATAATATATCAATAATTATAACAAAAAGTATTTGTTTCAATAACAAGGTTAAGAAGATAAGGATTCAATAATGAACAAAGTTGAAGTTTCTAATGAGGAATATAGGACTCATTGTCTCCAACGACATGTCACAATCAAACCTCTATTTATTCAATTCAATCTCCTTCGTTAGAAATTCATACCCTTCAATCAAAGTACAAATTTTCATTTCATAATCACTTCACGATTTCAAACTCTTCTAATTTATATCCTCCATCGATCCATCAACAATGACGACTTCTAGATATAGCTTATTTTGGTTGCCTAACGACAAGCTAGTGTCGTTGAGACCGCAATGCACAACTATAATGGGAAGCCTCAATGCATCACTTCCATCGTAGGAACCACCCATGGGAAAACAACCTGCCCAAAACTACAATGAAGAGGAAGATTTTGAGTTGATGATCATCAACAAGAAGGAATAAATCACTAACCGAGAGCCCAAAAAGACTTATCCCAAGTTCGATATAACGAGACAATGTGGGTCTCAAACGAGATCTTTCCTTTGGTCATACGGCTATAACTAATAGCTTTCCTAGTCCAACTCGTCAAGTACCACAATTTCCATGACAAGTCGGTGACAATAAGCATTGACATTTTTGAGCAAAAGGATCTATAGGCTTTTACAACAGACCGAAGAAGGCTAAGGAAAATCCATAGAGATCAATTTTGCCTCCCTATCAAAAAATTGAGATACATGGTTATTCGACTCCCGCAGTGAGACACGTTGTCTTATCCATACAAACAAGAATGATTAATTCATACGGTTAGGAAACAACGCCACGCCCTTGGGCCAACAAGCAATATGGCACTTGTTATTTTAATCCAAGATATCTTTGTAAAAAGATTACATGTTACTATAATGCAATCATGCTTATTTGATTAAAGAGAGAATAAATATCCATTAAACTATTTTTTTAATTTGTGATTATGAAAGGGAACGATGAGTTTGAGGTAAAATTAGAGAGATCAAAGCCCCATCACAAATACTCAAGGATGTTATCATAAATGCCACATGCATATTCAAGGATGTTATCATAAATGGCACATGCATATGACTAAATCAATCAAAACTTCATGATGTTAATGCACACACACACACAAAGAAAGTCATAAAGTGGAAAATAACTAGTTCGCCCATCCATCTTGGTAGCTAGCCACCTGTGAGGTAAGTGATGAGTCTTCCATATGTAAACCTGAACTAGGTTTTACTTGGGGAAAGGGAAGAGGTATTGTACCTTGAGAGGAATAGTTCCCAGAGACGTTCAATAAACTATAAACACAAAACATGGAGGAAAAAAATGAGTCCTAGAGAAACAAACCCAGGATCATAATCAACACTATGAATCAGGTAAAATATGAGTAAGTAATAAATAGGAATATATATATTACAATAAAACTCTAAAGCTTCACAAATGTTGGGTACAAACACGTCGATAAAATATGAATACTATACTCCAATTCTATTCTCTAAAATATCATTCTCCGCCCTCGATAAGCTTAATCAAGACGATCTTTATCCCGCGAAAGACCCGAACGTAGGAAAAAATACTCTACTTACTTCAAGGCCTCAAAGGAAAACTTGACAACAGGAATTTTTTTTTGTATTTACTTGGCCTACTCCTTAGATACAGATTAAAATTCTATAGAGGAATCGCACAGATCATCTTCATCCATCTTCACTCTCCTAAGACTCTTTTAGGTACTTCCTAGTTCGTCATCCTTTTCAAGTAGGATCTAAGATCCGTTTGCTATTCTAGTAGCAATCTAGCTTGACAATGATGACCGAGAAGAACACTAAGCCTCATTCTTAGGGGTATTTATGGGCGGTAGACCGTTAATCCTGACCCAAACCAAACCCTAAATTACTAAACCGTCAATCTTCCATAGTTCGTCTGGTGCATAAACAGTTTGTCCGAATAGTACCATGTCTTCAAACTTTTTAGCATACTCGATACCGATGTTACTCTGATCGAACAATCGAAATTCACGCCCTTCCGAGCCCGTGATTCTATTTGGATAATAATTTCCAAGAAAGATGTCTTAAATGTTGCCAATCCTTCGTAATCATTTCGAGAGTCAATAGGTATGTAGTGCTCCACCACCTACCGCCCAGCCTTGAACATTTGAGCAATAAATACCACCTTATCTTCTTCAATACATCGAAAATCTTGGAATACCATCTTCATACCATAAACCAATCATAAACAATTACCGCATCCAAGCCACCCAATAACTCGACGGTTCATTCAGAAGGCACGAAAGTCGACCTGCTATACCATGGAGTAGAATGGGGATTTGTCACGCTCTTTGCACACGCAACATCATCTCGTGATCATCATTTGGTTTTGCTATTGCATTTATTGCATCATCTCGCAACCAAGGCATATATTCATCCCCATCTTGAGTTTTCCTTCACATTCCCGGTTCTCGGCCTTCCCGACCTCTCAAGGCTCATCATCCACCTTCCCCTGCTTGTTCTACATCAATTAAGTCGATCGTGCTCAATGCCATAAGTAACATAAGGAATCATACCCAAAATCACACATGTGAGGTGATTAAGTTGAATTATGATGTTTCATGGCAAAGCCGAGAATTGGCTTACTTTGATACCAACTGTAATAACCCCACATACATTTCCTAGATATATGTATATGGAATTAATATGGTACATAAAATGATCAATATAAGCAGCGCAATATATATAAGTATTAGTATAGGTTACAAATTTTGTCAAACCATATGGCCAAAAGATACAACCCCAAAATAGTACTAATACATAATCCAAGAAGGTACATAAACGGAAAGATGCAAAGAGATGGAATAACGCCTAATGAAACACCACGCAGACTAAGCCATCTTACCCTTTCCTTTCCTACTTGAACAACCTGAAAATATAATGGGAATGGGGTGAGATTATAAATATCATTGAGCCTCCCTATCTTAAGGGTTCACCTTGCCTATAAGGTACATGCATAAAAGGGATTCACAGAGAACTGGTTTTCATCTCACGTCTGTGCAAGTATACAAAACAGTACACACCACCGTAGTCCCGTGAATTAACCAATGAGGTAAGACAAGTACATAAACAAAATAATCAAGTATGCACCTGATCCATATATAGAAATCCTGTATATGCTAATACCCCTAACCTGTGTTATACTACCACATCCTCGAGGATTTACAACCTGACATCGCATCAAGAGACTCAGACTACTGTAACACGACAAATCGAGAATTCCTAAATATAATTCCATCCGTGACATAATCCAAACGATTTGATTAGAATCTTAGTGCAAAACTCCATCTTGACAACACGAGCCAACCGCGAAACCAGTGTAGCCTACATGGCACCATTGAGGTGAGTAAATAAAATTAAGGTGATATTGCCTACATGGCATCTTCTCCCCACCATACCAAGCACGCGGATGTGATGTCCACAAGCGGGAAACACCCAAAGGACCCCTAACTACACATCGCAATGGTAGCTCGATGTGTATGACATACCCAAACCACACATCAAGGTATCCCATTACACAACAAGGCACCTAACTAATGACCATACAACATTAGTCATGGTCATGAGTGATTTAAGTCCCAATAGACGACCCACTGATTTAAGCATACAATCATCGAGACCACACAACACGATACATACCGATATCACATAACAATTTATAAGCAATTACATTGCACATCAAGCCATACGACAACACATTCAAATCGCTAATTCCTAACGACCTAAGAACACAATATTCATACCATTTTCCACCATATCATGCATTCATTCATGACATGCAATAGGCACAATTATCATCCATGAACATTTAAAGAACATACATAGCAATATATTAGCCTTAGACATGCATACAATATTTTTAAATAATCACTAAAGCAATATGTTCCCAATTCCTAACAAGATCGCACTTTGGGGAGAAAACATGTATTTTACCCGAAAACTCGAAGATGGGGTTCCATCACATTTAAATTTAACATACTGGTTCTATAACCAACTTTATTAGAAAGTAATTTTACTAGCTTTCTAACGATATTTAATCGGCGTTGTTCGATAACCGCGAAAGTTATGAATTTTAAAGTTTTGCAAAATTTTCTTCCAATGTTCAGAAATCGATTCTTATAAGAAAATCGATTACTCCCATTCAAAAGTGATTTTTCAACATTTGCAGAAATTGATTTACCAAAAGGTAATCAATTTCCCAACAAAGATAATCAATTTTCTACGCTTTTTATGCTACAAACCCATCCTTTTCCAACCCTACAATCCTAACACTCAATTATCATTGCAAAACATGTATTGACAGATCATGGCATAAATAACCAAAATTCATGTAATTACCAACATGGAATAGGTATTGTTCATAACAAAACCCAATTCCCCAATTCATGTTATTCTATTAAACCCCAAGTCTCTAGCTGAGACTCACCTTAGATGTAGATGAAGAGAAATCTAGGATGAAATCGGAGATGATGAGGATATCAAAATTGGTTTGCATGCAAGATGGATGAGTTGAGTAGGCCTCCTTCTTCTCCTTCCTCTTTCACGCTTCTTTCTCTCACCACTTAAAATTCTATTTTTGTTTTGATTTTCATAGTAAGACATAAGGCAAACAACCCCTTATGTTTCACTTAAGTTGAAAATGTCTATCCTATCCTCAACTAAGAAATAATGACCATTCCTCTAGTCATATTTCAAATAAATAGAACTAACGCATGTTTTGAATGCGGGATTTTGTCGTAAGTCTAACTTAAATTACAAAGAATGCATGAATCGAATTAGAGGTTTCTTGAATCGTAGACATGATTTATTTGAGTAAAATTTAGACAAATATTAGATTTTGTTTTTTATGCTCATTTGAATCATATATCTAGTTTGTTTGAATAACACGATTCGGATCATGAAAGTTTTTATTTGAATCAAGAGACATATTTTCTTGGTTCTTGATCTTGATTCAAATAATTCACCTCATAACTCATCTCGCATTTATTGCTTATGAATCGAGTCAAATGTCATTTTTCTCTCATTTTGTTCTAGATATCTAGCCCGTATACATATTTTCTCATATCCTTTTAAAATGTTCATACATTTCCACTTTATGATTTATAACTCACACAACAAATTTTCTCCATCTTTAACCTCTTGCACCATCCATTTTTGTATAGATTAAGTTACCATCTTAGAGTCATAGATCTACGAGGAAGATCCTTTGTGATTAATGTTTTATGAAAATTTATTGAGTATTTTTGGGGTGGTATATACGTGTGTGTGGTCTGGGTTGATATCGACAAGTCCGTGAGAAAATAAGGAGGTTTTTGCTCCATGATTACTTTGGTAGCTATATGGCTTCACAAACAAAGTTGGAGTTTTTCTCATCTTCACACATCTCAAGGCTTAAGAAACTAGTAGGATCGAGTAAAGAACACTATAGAATGAAAAGCTTGAGTAGAATTTCATAATTGTACCCAAATGTCGTAGGTTTATATCACCTTGTAAGACATTATCTCTCTTCTTATTCATGTTTTAAGTTGATGAATATGCAAATATATATATATATATATATATATATATATATATATATATATATATATATATATATGAAAATATATATATATATATATATATATATATATATATATAGAGAGAGAGAGAGGGTAGATGTCACATATCATTGTACTTTTGTACAACATCACACATTAACCATTTTAACTTCTTCTATCTTCGAGGTTCGTATAATTTGAATGTTTGAAGCTTGTTGTAGAAGAATCAATCTTAAGTCTTAGAGTCTTCGTAACTTGTCATATCGTAACCTGCTCGTAGTCTTGAGCACCGCTTGTAAGAACTTGATTTTCTTCATATCATAAGAACTTGTTCTTGAACTCGCCTTCATAATCTTTAGAACTTGTAACTATCAAGTGGTAGGCCAAAAGCAAAAGTATTATTTTAATGTGATATTTAGGTTATATTGTATCGTGTCCATAAATATTGGTTATTATTTGTCATTCAATAAATTTATCATTAATGAGTTCGGGGTTAAATGGGTCAGAAAAGTATCAACATAAATTAAATGTATAAAAACAAAGAAAAGATAAACTTATCAAGAGTGCATATAATATACTCATCACAAACTTAAACCTATCGACCGCTTATACTCAACCCACAATACTCATCAATATCATCACGTGTCAAAACACAACACCCATTATACCATCTCTAAGAAGGATCTCTCAACCAACCACAACAACACGTGGTTAACTATGCTACTCATAACCGACGATTTCTGAATGACACAACCAACACAGAGCATTAATCACGACACCCAAATGAATAATATCACTAAATCTATCTCTAGAATCTAGACACTATTAGACAATCATCCTAGATAAGAATTCAATAATATATCTCTATAACAACCCAAATCCCAACCACGAGTAAAATCTAGGACAATACAACAAGAAAATCATGAAAGTATAAGCCATCGAATTGACTTAACTCAAATAAATAACAAAAGAGTCGCCACCGACTTTTATTTTATCCAAAGGACTAGGAAAAAGAGCGAATAAAATCCTAAAAAATATCGTAGATCCTGACCGGGTTAGTTATGCAAAGAAGATGTTAGCACCAAAACATCTACTGTGATCTAGGACTTTCTCGAAAATTTGTACATGTGTGCAAAAAGCGATATGTACAAAATGGATGTAAAGGGGCTGGGAGGAGAAAGAAGTATTTTTACAATTTTGGTTTGATAGAACTTACAATGAGTTCCAGCCTACATACCAACAATGTGCAATATTGAAATTAAAACCCAATGTAGTTCGGGTAAAAAGACTAAAGTTTTTAATACCATATCCCATCCTTCGATTACCATATAAGCAACAAACAACCGACAAAGAAACCAAGCTCAGATAAATCAATGCCTCGATGAACTCTTATCTCCGTGAAAAGAAACTAAGAGTAACTACAGATTGGAGGAAATTCACCCTAGTCGAGTATAACGATGTAACCCGATACAAAGATAATAACTGTGCAAGACAAAATAACACCAAGAGAACATAAATCTCCAAGTCGAGGTAAGAGTCCTAATCCTAAGTCCAAAAGCCAATCTCCGAACATAAGGATAGTAACTAAGTCTAATTACAAGTTTTTATGTCTAAGTTGAATTATTAGGTATTTTGAAAAGAAAATAAATCTCAAGTGAGAAAATTCCAAATAACAAGAAAATAAAATGCTCAAGTGAGAAAAGAAAAAATGATATGAACTCACTGATGAAAAATCTAGAAGCTCGATTAAAATCAACGCGACCACACGACAAGTTTCAATTGCTTTTGTCAAGTATATCACGGGTTTAGAATTATCACATCACTTGATCAAATATTATTGAGAATTTCAAATGGACAAGATTAATGAAACCTGCCAAAAGCTTCGATTAAAAATCATAGCGACCGCATGACAAACGCCACAAGTGTCGAACCAAAATCAAAGCTTAAGTCATCTTTTAAGGCTTATGCTTGAACATTGAAGCTCATGCCAACTTATCATTTTCCGAATCAAGACAAAAGAAAAATAAGATGAAGATGAAGAAACAAATTACAAATTTACAATGCATCGATGAATTTATTCGGTCTAACTTTGTCAAAATCAACCAACTTTCTTGGTGGATTGGTCAAGAACCTATCAACACCCAAATACCATTGATGTCGAGGTATATGACTCCAAATTAGTTCAAAATCAAAAAGTAAAAAAAGATTATTTAAATAATGAATAAAATATAATTTGAAATTAGGATATTTAATTGGATTTTATTGACAAAATACATAAATAGTATTCATACATCAAAATAAAATTCCAAGAAAATTACCTAAAGTCAAACAGAGATTTAATAGTATTGACAAAAATTTTTAGAATTTTTAAAGTCGAAAATATTTTTTAAAATAAAATAAAATGGTGAAATAAACCAAAATTGCCAAAATTGCAAAATCGTAAATACAAAATAAAATGAGGTCACCAATATTTGTCAAATGACCAAAGGGCTTCCATAATTTTTTTCAGAATTTTTAAATGTCAAAAAGTATTTTAAAACATTTAAAAACATCAAATAAAAGAGAAAAGTCATAACAAATAACAAATATGAAAATAAAATTATGAAAAAAAATAAAAATCAGAAAGAGAATATTTGAAAATGTTTTGTGAAATTTTTCATGATTTTTGAGTAAAATGAATTTTCTATGATTTTTGAAGTTTGAAACATTTAAAATATAAAATCGTAAAATAAAATAAAGATAAAAAAATGTATGCCATTGATCACAATAAAACGCTTTAGTAATCACATCCAATGGACATGGCGCTACAGGTTTGATATGAACCTCCTGGTTTTCACACCGGATTACAAAATAAAAAATAAAACAAGAAAATATGTCACGGCCGATCAATAGGACTCACAAAAGTAATCGATCCAAGGGCTTCTATAACGTATGCATTTATACAACCAATACACCGGATCCAGCTTTGAAAAATTACATGGCGGCTATCATTGGTTAAAGGCGACACGTAGGTCGCCTTCAACCTCCAACCTCTCCAATTCGTTTCTCAAATCAAAATCAATTTACATGAGTGGTATCCTCGATTTGTCTCTTCAAGACGATCTCAACCTCATGCCCGCGAAAATTTATTTATATTGAGTGAAGAGAAAATTGAAGAAACCCGTAATAATAACGAGCTTGTTTTCGTAATTGCAGTCAATTCTCAATGAAAATGCAATGCTGAAGATCATAGGATCATAGAGACGAGGATAATGCAAGAACTCGATTTGAACGACTTGGTCACGAATCCAACCCGAACGAAGTTCACTTTTAGCTCGAAAATTGACTTGGATAGAACGATTCCAGAGCTTTAAGGCATGATTCTTGTTCGCTAGCTTCAGTGAGGTTCAAGGAAGAAGAATAAATGGTTAATTTCAAACCGGAAGGTCTAACTATGAATTCAAAGTTGTAGAAAATATGGTTGTGGAGAGAGTTTGAAGAGGTTTTTAGATATCAAAGATTAAGGAAATGAGTGGAATGGATTGCTTATTTATAGGAGAAGTGAACGGATCAAAAAAGGAGGTGAATGGTGCAATTTTGAGCGACATCGCACACACCCGTGGTCATGAAGAAAATGGGATTTCACGCATCAAAACTCAATCGCTCATGCTTTTGATGTGCTAATTAATCCCGGAAGTTTCTAAACATGATTAGTCACGAAATCAAGGCTTAATTTGGCTTAAAATGAGTGGTAGCTAAAATGCCCAAACTGAGCGCAAGGCCAATGATTTGGCACAACTTTGAACTCGAGGCCAAATCAAATTCCCCATGCTTTTGAATTTTTCTTGAGCCAAATGAAGTATTCAAAGAGTAGAACACAATGCAAAATAATCAATTCCAATGGATGCTCGAGATGAGATATCTTTAGTGGTTTGTGAAAAACACCGATTTTCAAGCCGTGCCTCGTCAAGCATGCCACACTTTCTAAAATGACCTAAAAATGATTTTTATTCAAACTTGCTCTTCCACTTAAAATTCGTGCTTGATCTTCAAATATGACATGAAGTAGACATCTCAAGGACATTTGTTAAAAATAATCATCCAAAACTCCAAAATCGAGAAAGTCATGGCCTTGTGAAGTTAATGAAAATTTGTGAAATTACCTATAATCTTTGACTTCTTCAAGCAACTTCCAAACACTTTCAATCCTTAAAACTTAAATGGAGATAAATTTCATATTTTCAATATTGTTGTGAAAAAGAATTACCTTAAGGTGATAAATGATGACCAAGATATGATCTTTAAAAGTTGATTGATCAAGAATTGAGAACCATCAACCATCAGAATTCCAATTCTTTAGGCAAATTTCCAATTTCATAGGAATAATAATGGGATCAAGGAGGCATTGACCAAGTCATGATCCTCTGAAGTCATACAAGATATATGAAGTATCAATCTAGAGAGTTGGAAATCATAGACCTCCAAAACAATCTTCTCATTAATTAAACTCCTTAGATCCAAGAAAATTCATATTAGAATTTCTCTTAAGAATCAAATGACTTTGAAATCATCCGCAAAATTCATATAAACACCAAGATATGGTCCTCAAGTCCAAAACCCTAATTTCAAGATAGATGGCCATAACATGGAGAATTCTTCAAATTTGATGATCATCTTCAAGCATAAGTATACTCTCAAGATAAGAAACCATAGTTTATGTCAAGAGAAGTCTTCAATGAGAGACAATACTTTCAAAATATTTGAGAATCGAGGAGAAGGTATGAAAATAAACACATGAACCTATTGTCTCCTCAATAAGAGACTCATTATTCACCTACAATATTTAGAGCAAAGTGTACACACATCATTGTTAGCCAAGTATCAATTATCACACACATTCAAAGTTGCTTGGTGATCTACCAAGAGAAACCCAAAATATTGAGAGAAAGAGAACCAATTGGATCTTTGTTCAATGCAATGGTATGAAGTATTGAGAATCTTAATGAAAAAATGGGGTATAACACAATAATCAACAAAGATTTGTAAAACAAGTTTTATACAACAACATTATAAATACATGAGTTCAAAGTAAATACATATACAATCCAACCAATAGAGAATACACAAAGAAAAGAGAAATGAACTACAAATCTATCAATTTGTTTCAATCGATGAGCAATCCACCTCGATCATCCAGTATGCAAGCTCCATATTTTTATGTAAGCTAATCTTAAAAAAAAATGAAGGTTGATGAGTCAGATCAAAATACCCAAACCATACCCAAAAATGTGTTTTTCACCTAAATATGTTTATGTTCAGGAAATTTCAGACGACAACCAAAACGCATCGCCTCGGCGCTTAAAATTCATTTTTTCACGCTACTGGTCATCGCCTCAGCCGCTCAAGACCAACCGACAATAAGTTGAAAAACTAGAACAAGATTCGGCCATAACTTGAGAATCAGAACTCTGATTCACAAGACTCCGAAAGTTATTGGGAATCTTATTCAATTTCAGATCTAACCATGACTTAATACCATGCTTTATGTATTCTCTTTATTGCTTAAAATCGCTTGAAGTCGTGCCTTCAACACTTCATTGTTCATGCTCCAAATACGCATTAATACCTATAAATAAATATAAAACTATCAAACAATACAATATTTCGAAAACATGATTATACTCAATATGTACAATACACACGTAATTTGAGGTTTATTCAAACAATGTTAAAAAGAATGGATAAGTGCCACAAATTGTATACATACAATATTGACATTTTGGCACTTATCAAGAATCATATAAGCAAAGCTTGAAGGCCTCCAAAGCTTAACCATAAAGTCACGATCAAAACCCCTAGTACTAATGTTTCTAAGAACCGTGTGTATAAGATGAATTCTAAAAATCTTGACTTCAAATGTAACACGTAACCATGTGTTTTCTTCCAAGAATGCTCATGTTCGTAACTCACGACGCCACATGCCATACAGATGAACAAGATAGAAGAAACTACTTATTCTTTTCTTCTTGCTAGATTAATTATGATCGAAAGTGATAATGATCCGTAAGATTATTCTTTGTTGTAGATTCATGTCTTTTCGAGATGTTTAAATATTTTCTTTAGATATATCAAGAATAACTTATCTAATGAACAATTTCTTCTTCGAGTGAAAAATCTTCCGATCTTTTCATTGACTTTGTCTTGATTCCTTGATAATCATCTTTTCTAAGTCGTATATCCGATGTCCGATTTCAAAGCAACAACTTATATCGTAACATTTGATTTTGACGCTGAGTTGATCTTTCTTTAATCTCTTGATCTTTGTTCGCTTACAGCGCTATGTGCAATGAATCGCAATGTAATTCAATCGCCCAAGAAACCTCACTTCTTTCTCAAGGGGTTGCACTTGAATAGCTTTAACTTGGTAGATCAACTCAATACCTTTCCCATCGATAATAAACCCTAGAGTTTTCCATCCGACTCAAAAGTGTACTACATTAAGTCTCAATCGTACTTCTTCAATCACAAATAGTTTCGCAAATGATCAAGATGTTCTTCACCGTGATCGAGCTATCATGTCGCCGACGAGACCTCTATCTCGTGATGAATCATGTCATGAAACAATGTCACCATAAATACAGCCGACAAGTGGCGCCTGCTCTTCACCGAATCTATAACTCTTATAGCAGAAAGGCCCCATCACAGAATAAAAAGTAGTCTTCCATGTCTTCGGAGCCATTTTGATCGATTGAACCTGAGAAACCATCCATGAAGGAGAAAACCTTATGCCGAGCGGTGTTGTCAACCGTAACATCAATATGAGGAAGGAAATCGCCTTTCTGACTCGCTTGTTCAAATCCCTCGTAATCCACACATATTCGCATTTAGCCATCCTTTTAGGTACGGTACCACATTTGCAACCCACTGGGGATAGAGGCATGTTTAAGAAACCAATACTGAATCGCCGCAATGCTTGATTTTCTCTCGACATCTCAGACGATGCGACGAACCTTCTGCCACCGAGAAACCCTTTTCGTTGGCAACTGTACCACAATATCAATGTCTAAACCCGCATGTCTTCGTATGACCAAGCAAAACCTCAATATAGTCTCGTAGCATCCGAACCAACTTTTTCTTAACACTGCTCTCAAGACCCGCCTCCTATCTCGATCTCTTTCGTCAAGACCCAAATTCACAACCTCAACTCGCTCTTCGTGTGGGCAGATAACCCGCCTCTTGCTGTAGTAGTCTCGCAAGTTCTCCCGGCACTTCACAATCTTCCTCACTTTCATCTTTACTTGGTAGATCGGATTATCAAGTCATATTTAGCACTAGCATAGTTATTAACCTAGATTCTTGAGTGATTCTCGCAGTTGTATCACGGGTGTGTAAGAAACATAGCTTTTTGAAGGGTGATAAAGTAAAAGAAAGAAAAACAAACAATGCAAAAGTCCAACGATTTATTGAATGAAAATACGCAAACGATGTGAAATAACCCTAAACGAGCCATTGCGGCCCTGCACTAGCTTTCAAAGTTTATTGTTCAAAACATAAAGAAATACGAAAAGCAAAATAAAACAAGAGCAATTACTCCCGCTAAAGGAGATCGTATGACGCCTTCGCCTTCCAATTGCCGAGCCCTTTGTCCGGAGTCGAAGATCCACTTGTCGGCGTCGCCGCTGTCGCCGCCTTCTATAACATGGATTCCACTGACCGATGCGAAAGGAAGTCGCCAAGACGCTCGTGGGCGATCATCTTCCCGACCGATGGTGAAGCCTAAACCACCTTGTCAAATTTGAAAGGAAGATCTGTGAAGTCCCCATACCTCCTTCTTCAACAAAGAAATTGAGCATCTTTCACGAGGCCATCCTAACTTTAGCAACTTTAGAGTGACAAGAGTCAGTCAGGTGTACGACTGGGATTGTTTCAAAAGCTTGACAGTGGAGTCTCAAGAATTCACCTCCATCTCGAGGTATCGAATGATCAGAGATGACCCGACCATACTCTTCTTCACCACATACCGTAACAACCTTCCTTTCACCGTATTTCACTTCGATGCAAGGTAGAGGTACGTACCGCTCCATGTATCCAAGGGCCCGAGTAGATAAGAGTAAGTCGGACGGATGTCCATGACAAAGAGTAGAGTCAAAAGTCCGGGAACCGACTTAACAAAGCGAATGAGTCTCCAAGCACGCTCGCTAGAACCATCAAAAGCTCTCACGATTATGTCACTGGTCTCGTAATCCAACCCTTCGACATCAAGTCGATCAAAAGGCTTTTGGTAAGATATTCGTGAGCGTAACCGTATCAACCAAAACATGAGACAGGTAACGCCTTGCATTCAATGTAGACGTGCAAGGCTTTGTTGTGTTTCTTTCCGGCGTGAGTCAAATCAAGATCGTAGTTTAGGCCGTTGTTGGCAGCCAGCTAGCAATACAAACTTCAATTGGTCTGGTAGTGTCTTGAGGTACATGAGCTGTAAACTTCACCAAGGCATTAGCATGAGCCTCGGAGCACAAGAGCAGAGCCAAGATGGAGATCTTGGACGAGTTCTGTCCTAACTGCTCCACAACATTGTAGTCACTCTTCTTGATAATCTTCTAATTCCTCCATTTCTTGTTTGAGGTGTCTTCAAGAATTTTCGTACTTCGTCGAGCAGGACGAGTCACCGTGCTTTCCTCTAGCTGGGGAATGGATCGATACCGAATGCGAAATGAGTCGCGGTGTCTTTTGGAGGAGAGATATCCTGGAGAGAATACTCTTCCGTTCGTTACTTTACTTGATCCTGATGTTGTCAATGTCGAATGGTAGCTTCAATCGTAATATCTTCAATGGTCGTAGGGTCTTGCTGACGCCATGATAGTAAACATCACCCATAATTCCAAGGGATAGCTTGTCGAGGAATACGGAACCGCCTTGGAGAAGTGATAATGAGAGGTGCCACTTAGGCATGTGGTCAAGCAGAGGAAACTTATTGTGTTAACATCAAGATAGTCTTCTAGGAAATCGTCACCCCATCCCCGCCTTTAACATCTTCAATAGGAATCTTGTAACTATCGTGATGTACTTCACCATGTAATCATACTTTCCACTTGGCTGCCCTAAGGTATCCCACAGATGGTATCGCTTCATCTGCATTGTCAATCTTCAACTTAGACATTTCTTCACACACTCAGACCGGTGGTTTCGAAATAGTATCTCACTGTTGTCCATCATGCATCGAACACGCCTTCAAGCACAACCATCGTGCATGGGCATCAACATTCTCCGGGCATCCGGATTGACAACGGCAGCAAATTCTTCTTAAATCATCGAGGAATGGTCAAGTCATCTATGTTGAAAACATAAGTATCGCCACAACAAAGATTGGAACTCTTGTCATGATTAGCATAGGCGCTGATCACATTCGAGTCTCAACAGAGGGTCAAACTCAATCGCTTAGATTCAATCATATCTTGAATTTTGTTCTTCGTGAGCCCAACAATCATCGATCGTCCCGGCTATTGGAATGGTAAGCACACTTAGCATTAGGATTATACTGGAGAGGAAGTGTTGACATTCGAGGAGGATCCTCAAAGTAATCACCGCTTTCAACATGTGTTGCAAGGCTTGCGACAAAGGCATGTTGATCTTAATCCGCCTCGTGGCGCTGCTCGTTACGCTGTCTCGCTGAGGTTGTGCCGATGTAGGATCGAGATCACAATCGCCTCTGATTGAGCACGGTCTTGGCTCGCTTTTCCGACCATACACAAGATTGGCTTTTCTACCACCAAAAGATCTTTTCGCAGCATTGAAGATGTCTCTATCTGAATCTTCCCACTCTTGATACCAGCCTCAATACAGAAGTATCAGAATCCTATGAAGAGTTTCAATCGATGATTGAAGAATGGGCTTGTCTGTCCCCATGAACATATCAACCAACTCCTATTGGACAAGGGTGGTTGAACTCACCGCTAAATCTCTCCACTCGAGCATACTCTTGAACTTCTCATCACGACCCATAGACATGCTTTGTAGTTGCATGCGGTGGGTGTCAATTCAAATTGTACTCATACCGTCTGTAGAAGGCATCGCCAAATCACCCAAGTACGGATACGGTCCTTCTAGATAGTACCATTCCAACTGGTTACGAACAAACTTTCTTGAAAATAGGCATCCACAACTTTCGCCGTGCGGGATTGATCTTTCGACATAGGACTTCAAATGCACTTTGGGCAAGACATGCCATCATACTTGGCAAAAGTTGGAACTTTGAACTTGGGAGGAATCACAACACCAGAACGAGACTCAAATCATCAAAATTCAGCCGGACATCTTCAAGTTTTCACAAGATTCGACGATCTTCAAGTTGCTTGTACTTGTCACCTTCATTGAGTATTGGCCATCATCATAGTTCTTCTCAAGCTCAGCCGATCGCTTCACCATCACCCTTGTTACTTTCCTCAAGATGGACACTTCCTTCGAGAGCTCAATACGGTGACCACCTTAGGACCACCTTTGTGCCCATGTTGAGAGACCAACAACCTTCTTCTTCTTGTTGATGAGCTTCTTCAAATCTTCTTGTCCTTGGACCAAACGGTGAACATCTAAACCGAGCATTACGAGCTTGAGATCTTTGATGACTGTTCAAGGCCATTTCGCTAAAATAAATAGCAAATGAGAAAACCAATCTTCAATGTACCGTGATGCAATGTTATGCTATGATATGCAATGTTTATGCGAATGCAATGCAATGTTTTCAAGGACCTTAGAGATTTAAATTTGTTAAACAAGCAATGAACAAACATTTATTAGTACTCTTCTTATTATTCTTTTTCTTTTAAGTACAAAAATAGTTCAAGACAATAAAAGAAAACATAAACATCCTAAAGCTCTAAGTCTCCCATGGCGCTTCCTCTTGGTGCCGATGTAGCGTTGATGTTTCGCCTCGTGAAGTAGCTTAGTCAACTCTAGCACTTTCTTCTCACTTATGTAACACCGAGCTTCAAAGGTATCCCTCTCGCCTTGAAGTGAATCTAGGATCTCTTCAAGTCTTCAAAATCAGTAGGCATGTCGATGGAGAACAAGATAGGGTACGCCACCTATAGCAAGTTCCATAATTACGGTAGAGCAGTGAATGGCATCATGAGGTTTTGAGCTCGAGCTCGCACCCATTTGAGGTAAGGTTCCAAGGAATGGGATTTTGGTGCCCCAAAGTCTTGGTATCGCTCTTCTTTACCATGCCCCAAGCGTGTATAAACCTTCGCTTGTAATCGAGATCATGATTGTAGTCGAACATAACATCTGGAGAAGCATATCATGTGGACCATCTTTTCGAGCAAAACCAAACCGACGTAGAGCTAGAGAAGGGTTGTAAGTAATACCTCCCTTATACCAAGTAGCGGTACATTAGGAATTCTCCACAACGCCGATGAAGGTGAAGTCCTTTTGAGAGAAAAGACTCCAACGGATATCTCGAATGAGAGAGTGACATCATCTTTGAGACCATTTCAACCTTTGTTCGTTCTTCAAACCGATGGAGGAAGGTGAAATAAACCACTTGGAAAGTAAGCAGATACAACACATGAGAGTTCCTTGTCGCTTAGTAGTACGAGTGTGGAGAGAATGTAGGATGTCTCCAAGTAAGGTAGGCACTGGATTGCGGGTAAGGAACAACTTGATGGCATTGATATCTATGAATTGATCCGAGTTAGGAAATAGAACCAAACCATAAATTAATAAGGCCACAATGTTTTCAAATGCATGGAAACTCATAACTTTGAGGAATTCTCGGGCTTTCTCGATTAAGAACTTGGAAAGTAAACCCTTAACTCCACTTCTAGTTTCCCAATTGGCTTCAATGTCTGAGCGTTTAAGGTGTAAGGCTGATGCAATGTCTTCGTACTTAGGAACCTTTTCTAGACCGGTGAATGGCATTTGATCAAGAATAGGTATCCCAAGTAGCTTAGAGAACTCTTCTAAGGTAGGAACCAACTGATAATCTGGGAATGTAAAGCAATGGTGTTTCGGTCAAGAACTGAATAGGACATGCATCATATCTTCTTCAAAACCGAGATAACCAAATCAAGTAGATAACCATGTCTTTTGATGAACTGAGCATGGTCGGGAATTTCAAACCAATCTTTGAAATGAGAAGGACACCCATGAAGTTGATTCGGATAGTCTTTCTAGAAGCCATAATTCCTTACAAACAGAGCAAAGATAAATCCTAGGTCCTTGAAATAGTTAGAAATGATATGCAATGCGAATGATGTCATGATTTCATGTTTAGCACACACAAACAATCACACAATGAGCCTAGGTTTAAGGCTTGCATGAGGTATAGGTGATTACCCCACCAAAAGTTTGAGTTGGTTCATCCTGTCCTATAATAGTAACCGGTTCTAGGAATCTCACATCATAGATCTTTCTCGTAGGCTTATTTCAATACGACGCCAAGTGGTCGATCGAAAATATCCCAAAAGTCCGATCTCAATGAGCGTAGCATCGAGTATCAACCAACCTCGGTCACCAAAGCCGCCATCTCACTACCTTCTAATGGCTAAGATGGGTCAATTAAGGTTCTAAAAGTTTAGTTAGCGCTGATGACACCACAGAAGCCAAATACTATCTTCAACTTGGGAATGAAGAGTATCGGGACAACCAAAGTGTCACGCTAACGTAGCCATCATGTTGACCGCTTAGTTATCGCCTAGCGGTCGCGATGATCTAATGCTACTAACCTAAAAGGAAACCCGATCCGGTGTAGGATCCCCAACAATATAATACCTAAGCAACCCTTAAAGATAAAGCATACAAGTCAAACAAAAGCAGAAAATGATCTAGAAATCCCTAAGGCAATTCTCTTTAGGATTGTCCACAGAGTCGCCAGCTCAGAATACGGTGAACTGACTTTGTAGGATTTTGTATCCAAATGTGCGGATAGCAAGAGTCGCCACCGACTTTTATTTTTATCCAATTAAGGGAAGGAAAGTAACAGAAAAGACCTTGTTAGATTCTCGAGTACGGAGAATGGTTATGAAAAGGGAAGGTATTAGCACCCTTTCCATCCGTAGTTATCTACGGGCTCTTAGTTGCTCTAGATCACTTTTAAAATTGCTTTCGTGTGTTTGACAAAAATGTTTTGAAAAGGCATTTCGCTTTGACTTTGTAATGACTCATGTAGGAGTGTATACAAAGTGTTCGGAAATGTTTTTGTTTTGAAAAGAATTTGAACTTTGACAAAACGAGTGTGTGGTGTGAAAAGCATTTGGTAGAGCGAGCAACTAAAAGACTTATTTACCCACTCAGAATTGGTCGTTTTTTGTACTTCTAAGTTCCTTTAGAATAGCGCTAGCCGTACCATTAGTTAGTAGGTATCTCCATTCGTTGGATGTAAGCGGGACATTCGAAGGGACATCGGATGGTCATAGAAGGCAACTTGTAGGAAGTATCCTAGCACATTCGAAGGGACTATCATCATTTTTTGTAGGCGACAATCGAGGGTCAAGATCATGTATTCGGAAGCGACATCGTGGGTCTTATGATCTTTGTATCGAAGGGACTATGATGATTTGTTTGGAAGGCAACGGTGCTAGAATACCTCTACGTTCGAGGGACATGACCATTTGAAATCGAAAGGCATCGAGAGAGAATTACCCTAAGGGGTGCGTGTGTGAAAGAAGTGTGTTGGTTTCAGGTATTTTATCTTGAAAATTAGTGGGCTATGTTCATTGTTATCTTGCCATACACGCCTAATTACTAGCAATTGATAGAGTGCGGAAAGTAAAATGCGGAATGCAAAGTGCGGAAAGGTAAATCCTACGCTATTACATGGCTTTGGGGCAGATACATAATTTAAAATGCGGAAAATAAAACCCTAAATTAAACTATTACATCCCATGAACAGTTACATTATTGAAAAAATAAAATGAAAACGGAAGAATCGTCTGAATCAGATTAACCTGTGAAACGAAAAGAGAAATCGGAAAATATGATGAAATCGAAATAAGAGAAAATGTTAGAAAAAATGCAAATTTTAAATTGGAAAAAATATGACATGCTGGAAATAGTGTAAACATGCTAAAATAAATTTTTGGGATTTTTAGATGCAATTTAATAATTTAAAATGAATTAAAAGTGATTTAAATGCAAAAATATGAATAAAAATAAATATGCATGCAAAATTGTATTTTTTAATTTATTAAATTAAATAAAGATTTTTATGACAATAATGCAAAAAGAATAAAATATTTTGGTAATTTTTTAATACAGAATAAAAATTATGAAGAGAATTAAAATATAATGCAAAATATTAAAAATATGAAAAACATAGAAAAATATGCAAAGTTGAGAAAAGAAGCAAAACTAGCCCTGGACGGATTCGAACCCATGACCCTTGAGGGCATCTGGAAACAGTGAGAGTCTTAACCGCTGCGCCATGTGTACGTTTGTGTTTGAAAACGAAGTGAATGGATCTTCACACGCGTCGCTCCCTAACTTGCCTCATCACCGCGGGAGACTTCGTCTTCTTCGTTTTAAAAATTTGAAAATCCAGCGTCGGCCATGGCTCGACGCCAAGTCCCTGGCAAATTCAAAAACGCAGCACACATAATATAAATAACATTTAAGACCATGGTTCGATTCCTCAGGTCATTCCGAATTCAATGGTATAGGTCCCGTTGTCCAATTTGTCCTTTTAAACAAAACCTTAAATCGTGGTTACAAACCCTAGCTATGGCATATCGAGTTCCAGGCTATGGAAATGCAATCAAACCACCCAGAATGTTCGCAAACTTATCACTGATCATAAAAACAACAACAAATCGTGTTAATAATGCATGAATATGAGAAATCGATTTTGAAATTTTCAAGAACAAACCAAAAGCGGATTTTCTGATTCTGGATGTTTTTTGGCAATGTGAAGGTCTGGAATGCTTCTGGAGATGCCAAGGAACTTGTTAGACACCTCAAATTTGATTGAAAACGGCTGGAAGTATGATCTCCAATTGCTTGCTTGCCACGGATTTTTGACTTTTAGGTTAGGGTTTCTGGAGCAATTTTTCTCTCCTTTTTGTGATTGGTATGCATCAAGTATTTATATTGGATGGATTTGGGATCATTATTGGCAAGAATCAATCACCATTCAATGAAAATCAAATTTGATTTTTGTATAAAATCAAATTTTCAAAACCTGATAAATTCCAATCCAATCTTGCCATTTTTGTCAAATTTCGAAATTTGCTGGACTTTGGTGAGTTTCTTGAATCTCAAGGAAGGAATAAAATCAATCTTTCAATTAATTTTGATTTTATAATTTATTTTAAAATTTAATTTGTATTTAAATGAATAAATTCAAAATTAAATAGAAAAATAAATCAAAAATTCATGGCATTGGGCTTGGATATTCCTAATTGTATAAGGAATAAGTTTGGATGAAGAAAAGCAAGCCCATTTGCAAAAATTTGATTTTAGAAGTATCTCTCTTTGTGCATTCTTTCAAAATTGCCCAACTTGTGAATGGTGTATCTTGCTCAATTTTCCACATTTTTGAGTGTTCTTGGACTTTTTGGAAATCTCTAAGAGTCCTCTAACCAACCTTTTTAGTCTCATCTCAATTGGAGTTACCATGCTCAATATATCTTCAAAGCAAAAAGTTGACTTTTTGTTGACTTTGAAAATGACATGTAATGTTTTGAGCTATACCTCTCAAATGAAGCATTTTTTGGACATTCTTGTGAGACATGAAGTTGTAGAGAATTGAATTTCCTTCAAAACAAGAGGTGGTGGAAAAATTTCTGAGAAAGTAT
Organism: Vicia sativa; assembly: GCA_021764765.1. Classification (NCBI taxonomy): domain Eukaryota; kingdom Viridiplantae; phylum Streptophyta; class Magnoliopsida; order Fabales; family Fabaceae; genus Vicia; species Vicia sativa. The sequence goes on along the minus strand of CM038796.1, from coordinate 67,940,927 downwards.
GAGAAAGTTATGATCACCAAAGTTCATTGACTTTTCACCTAGAAACCCTAATTTAGAAAGTTTGACTTTTGAGCAAATCTTGAGTTTTCTTGATGAATCATGATCAACCCTTGATCAAATGATGAATGTAACTTCAAAATGAGGATGTTGCCCAAAAATTATGAAGTTTGACTGTATGTTGACCACAGTTGACTTTTTGTCCAATACAACTGATTTTCAACCATCTGAGCAATTGTCTGAGGAAACTTGACTTGTGAAGCTTGAAACTTGACATGGAGAATCTTTGAAGCATATGAGGAGGCATGAAGATCATTGGAGATATTGGAAGTCCATCTTGACTTGAGAGATACCAAACCCTAGTTTGGGTTGATTGTCTAGGAGAGAGTTTGTCTGATCAACTCTTGAGGAATCCTTGAGCATAGATGTATGAAATCTCTTGAGTAGATGGAGGGCAAATTTTGGGGTATGACACATATATAAAGCTATAGATAACTATATATATTTAGGGTGCTCCATCTATTCCCTTTATATAACAATCCTTACTCGACTCCCAATGCGTAGGCCTAGTTTACGCTAGTCGTTACGCATATCAATATCAATCGAGGGTATTACCTTTCCCTTTTCATAATCATTAAATCATCTTTCTTGTGTTGAAAATAATAAAGCTTGATGCTCATGCATCTTTATAAACAAATCAAAAGAGTAAATTGTTTCGAGCCGTAGAATCAATTATCGCTCAAATCCTCCGGCCACCTTTAACGCGAACAGAGGTGTCTTCAAGAACTTCCTTTGGTACTCGTCTCGAGCGGATGAGTTATCGTTCTTTCCTCTAGTCTCGGGAACTGGTTGAATAGCTGGAATGCGAGCTGGAGTCGCAGTGTCTTTTGGGGAGAGATTTCTAGAGAGAAGACTCTTCCGGTTCTTGTCACCTTACTTGATCCGGTGATGTTGTCAATGTCAGGAATGGTAGCTTCAACTGTAAGATCTTCAATGGTCAGAGGGTCTTGCTTGACGCCATGATAGTAGACATCAGATCCATAATTCCAAGGAATAGCTTTGTCGGAGGAATATGGAACTGGTCTAGGAGAAGTAATGATGAGAGGTGCCATTCTAGGCGCAGAATCAGCAGAGGAAATCCTTATTGTATTAACATCAGCATAGTCTTCTAGGAAATCGTCACCCCATCCAGTTGCCTTAACATCTTCAATAGGAATCTTGTAGCTTTCAGGAACAGTATACTTCACCATGCAATCAAACTTCCCACTTGGCTGCCCCAAGGTATCCCACACATTCGGTACAGTTTCATTCACATCTTCAATCCTCAGTTTCTTAGACATGTCTTCACACACTCTGTGGTTTCGTGAATAGTATTTCACGGTTATCCATCATGCATCAACACGTCTTCTCAACCAGGCACAACCATCAGGTGTAGATGGGCACCAACGACAATTCTCGGGGTATCCTGGGTTGACACCGACTTGCAACAAATTCTTCTTAACAGTCATCAGAGGAATGGTCAAGTCATCTATGTTGAAAACGTAAGTATCTTCGCCAACAAAGATTGGAACTCTTGTCATGGTTACGATAGGCGCTGATCACATTCGGAGTTTCAATGTGAGGGTCAAACTCAATCGCTTAGCTTCAATCATATCTTGAATCTTGTTCTTGAGCCCAACAGCTTGTCGTTGTCGTGGTCGTTGGAATGGTAACACTTAGCATTAGGATTGTATCTCCGAGAGGAAGTGTTGACACCGAGGAGGATCCTTCAAAGTAATCAACTCTTCTTTCAACATGTGTTGCAAGGCTCATGACAATGGCATGTTGATCTTCGTGAACCGCCTCGGCGCTCGCTACGCTGTTGTCTCACCGAGGTTGTGCCGAGGTAGGATCGAGATCACAACCGCCCCTACGATTGAGCACGGTCGGTCTTGGCTCGGCTTTTCTGACCATACACAACATTGGCTTCTTTCTTACCACCAAAAGATCTCTTCGCAGCATTTGAAGATGACTCTACATGAATCTTCCCACTCTTGATACCAGCTTCAATACGTCATTAATATCTCGGTGAATCCGAAGAGTTTCCAATCATATGATTGAAGAATGGGCCTGTCAGTGTTCCCATAAACATATCAACCAACTCCCTATTGGACAAGGGTGGTTGAACTCTGCCTGCTAGGTGTAATACGGTGAACTGACTTTGAGATTTTTGTATCGCAAATGTGCGGATAGCAAGAGTCGCCACCGACTTTTCTTTTATCCAATTAAGGGAAGGTGAAAAGAATAGGAAAAGACCTTCGTTAGCTTCTGAGTAAGGGAGAAGGTTATGAAAAGGGAAGGAATTAGCACCCCTTTTCATCCGTAGTTATCTACGGGCTCTTAGTTGCTCTTAGATCATTTTCAAAAAGTGCTTTCTGTGTGTTTGACAAAAAATGTTTTGAAAAGGCATTTCGCTTTGACTTTGTAATGATTCATGTAGGAATGTATACAAACTGTTCGGAAATGTTTCGTTTTGAAAAGAATTTGAACTTTGACAAAAGTGTGAGGTGTGAAAAGTATTTTGATAGAGCAAGCAACTAAAAGTCTTATTACCTACTCAGAATGGTCGTTTTCGTGTTGTTTTACGATCCTTTAGAATAGTGCTATCCACACCATTAGTTGGTAGGTAACCCTATTCGTTGGATGTAAGCGGGACATTCAAAGGGACATCGGATGGTCATAGAAGGCAACTTGTAGGAAGTATCCTAGCACATTCGAAGGGACTATCATCATTTTTCGTAGGCGACAATCGAGGGTCAAGATCATGTATTCGTAGGCGACATCGTGGGTCTATGATCTTTGTATCGAAGGGACTATGATGATTTGTTTAGAAGGCAACGGTGCTAGAATACCTCTATCTTCGAGGGACATGACCATTTGAATTCGTAAAGGCAACGAGAGAGAATTACCCTAAGGGGTGCATGTGTGAAAAGAGTGTGTCAAATTCAGATATTTTATCTTGAAATTATGTGTGATCTATGTCCAATTTTGTATTTCCATACACGCCTAATTACTAGCAGTTTATAGGGTGCGAAAAGTAAATTGCGGAAATGTAAAGTGCGGAAAGGTAAAGTCCTACGCTATTACATGGCTTTGGGGCAGATACATAATTGAAAGTGCGGAAAATAAAAGTCCTAATTAAACTATTACATCCCATAGGCAGTTACATAATTGAAAGAGAAAAGCAATAAAAATCGTCCGAAACGGTATAACCTGTGAACAGATGCAAAATCGGAAAACGGAAGAAAATTGCATAAGAGGAAAATGTTAGTAAAAATAAGTATTTTTGAATGAGAAAAAGTTTTTGTGCAAATAATGACATTAATATGATAAGATAAATTTTTTGTAATTTTTGGAATTGATTTGATAATTTAAAAACAATTAAAAGTCATTTAAACAATTATTTAGTAATTAAATTAAATATGCATGCAAAAAAAATAATTTTTATATTAAAAATTAAATAAACATTTTTCTGATGATTATGCGAAAAATAAATATGTTTGGTGTTTTTTAGATGCATCATAAAAATATTTGAAGATAAATTAAATAACATGGAAAATATTAAGAGAAAATTGAAAATATGAAAAAAGATATGCAAACTTGTAAAAAAATATATTGCCATGGTTGGGATTCGAACTCAGGTCCCTTGCTTCACAACCACGCGCCTTGACCAACTGAGCTAGAGCGTCCACGTGTTTAAGATTTGCAACGAATTGTTTTTAAACGCTGTTGATTTCTGATTGCCCAGAACGCGCGCGAAGATCTTCATCTTCTTCGTTTGAATTTTCAAACACTTAGCGTCGGTCTTGCTCGACGCTAAGGCCCCTGCAAATTCCTAAAATCACATACAAGCAATATAAATGAGATTCAAAGGCATGGTTCGATTGGAAACATCGTTCTGAACATGATGGTGGTGTTCTTTTTATCCAATTTTTCCATTTTAAGGAAACCCCAATTTGGTTCAGAAAACCCTAGCAATGGTAATTCACGTTTCAGGCCATGGAAATGCAATTAAACTATCCAGAAAGTTTCCAAGCTTCGTTCTAAACACAAAACAAACAACAAAACATGTTAAAAATGCATGAGAATTGAAAATCAATTTTGGAAAAGGAAGAGCAAACCGAAATCGGGATTGCTTGATTCTTGATGGTTTTGCAACTTGTAAAGGTCTGGATCGACTCTAAAGACACCAAGGAACGTGATGGAATGCTCAAAATCAACTGAAATCCACTGAAACCAAGGCTGCATATTGCTTGAAGGTCACGTATTTTTTGACTTAGGTTAGGGTTCTTTGAGGCAATTTTTCTGTTCTTTCTTGTTGTGTAGGCATTGTATATTTATAGTGGATGGATTTAGGTCTGAATTCAAGAGCAAATAATGATCAATGAATGTAGAAAATATTTGATTTTGTATGAAATCAAATCTTCCTTTTTTGATTAAATTTCAATAAAATTCTTGCCAAATCTATGCAAATTTCGAAATTTGCCAGCTTGTGTGAGTTACTTGGACCTCAAGCATGAGAGAAAAATCAATCTTGCATTTAATTTTGATTTTATACCTTATTTTTTGATTTAATTTGTACTTAAATGAATAAAATCCAAATTAAATAGAAAAATAAAGCTAAAATTCATGGCATTGGGCTTGGATGTTCCAAATTGTCTAACGAACAAGTTTGAATGAAGAAAAACTATGCCCATTTGCAAAATTTTGGATTTTAACAAGTATCTCTCTTTGTGCACTTCTTCAAAAATACCCAACTTGTGCAAGGTGTATTTTGCTCAATTTTCCACATTTTTGAGTGTTCTTGTACTTTTTAGAAATCTCTAAGTGCCCTCTAACCAACCTCTTTGGTTTCATCTCAATTGGAGTTTCCATGCTCAATAAATCTTCAAAACAAAAAGTTGACTTTTTGTTGACTTTGAAAAGGACCTGTAATGTTTTGATCCATACCTTCCAAATGAAGCATTTTTTGAACATTCTTGTGAGACATGAAGTTGTAGAAAATTTAATTTCCTTCAAAATGAGAGGTGGTGGAAAAATTTCTGAGAAAGTATGAAGAAGTTATGCTCAGTCAAAGTTTAGTTGACTTTTCACTGAAAAACCCTAATTTGGAAAGTTTGACTTTTGAGCAAATCTTGAGTTTTCTTGATGAATCATGATCAACCCTTGATCAAATGATGAATGTAACTTCAAAATGAGAATGTTGACCAAAAATCAGGAAGTCTGACTGTATGTTGACCACAGTTGAATTTTTGTCCAACACAACTGATTTTCAACCATCTGAGCAATTGTCTGAGGAAACTTGACTTGTGAGGCTTGAAATTTGTCATGGAGGATATTTGAAGCATATGAGGAGGCATGATGACCATTGGAGATGTTGGAAGTCCATCTGGATCTGAGGATAGCCAAACCCTAGTTTGTGTTGATTGTCTAGGAGAGGGTTTGTCTGATCAACCCTTGAGGAATCCTTGAGCATGGATGCATTAAATGTCTTTGAGAAGTAGGAGGGAAAATTTTGGGGTATGACACTAGGTCTCTCCATTTCTGAGCATACTCTTTGAACTTCTCATCGCGACCCATAGACATGCTTTGTAGTTGCATGCGAGTGGGTGTCAATTCAAAGATTGTACTAATCGTCTATAGAAAGCATCTGCTAAGTCACCCAAGTACGGATACGGTCATTCTCTAGTCGATAATACCATTCCAACCGAGTTTCGGACAAACTCTCTTGAAATAATGCATCCACAACTTTCGTCATCATGTGGGGTTGATCTTCTGAACATAGGACTTCAAATGCAGCTTCGGACAAGAAATGCCATCATACTTGGCAAAAGTTGGAACTTTGAACTTGGGAGGAATCACCAGACCAGAAATGAGACTCAGATCATCAAAATTCAACCCGGACATCTTCAGGTTTTCTACAGCATTCAGACAATCTTCAAGTTGCTTGTACTTGTCATCTTCATCAGAGTACTGGTCATTATCATAGTCTTTTTCAGGCTCACGCTGGCTGCCTTCTTCATTGCCCTTGACGCTCCCCTCATTCTTGAAACTTCCTTCTGAGAGCTCTATCCGGCTGACCACTTTAGGACCACCTTTGTAACGTCTGCCCATGTTGAGAACACCAACGACCCTCTTATTTTTGTTGATGAGCTTCTTCAGATCTTCTTGGCCTCGGACCAAGCTAGTGAACATCTCCTGGAACTGATTCTGAGCCTGGAGATCTTTGACAGTTTGTTCAAGAGCCATTTCTGCTAAAATAAATATCGAGAGAATGAGAAAACCAATCTTCAATGTACCTGTTATGAGATGTTATGCCATGATATGCGATGTTTATGCAAATGCAATGCAATGTTTTCAAGGACCTTAGAGATTTAAATTTGTTAAACAAGCACGAATAAACATTTATTAGTTCTCTTTTTATTCTTTCTTTTTTTAAGTACAAAAGATAGTTCAGAACAATAAAAGAAAAGCATAAAAATCCTAAAGCTCTAAGTCTCCCATGGGCGCTTCCTCTTGGTGCCGAGATAGGCGTTGATGTTTCGCTCCTCGTGAAGTAGCTTTGTCAACTCTAGTACCTTCTTCTCGCTTGCATAGCACTGAGCTTCAAATGTATCCCTTTCTTCTTTAAGCTGAATCCAGGATCTCTTCAAGTCTTCAAAATCAGTAGGCATGTCGGGATGGAGAACAGTATAGGGTTCGTCACCTATAGCAACAGGTTCCATAATTACTGGCAAAACAGGCGTGAATGGCATCATGAGGTTTTGAGCACGAGCTCGCACCCATTTGAGGTAAGGTTCCCAAGGAATGTAGTTTTGGTGCCCCAACGTCTTGGTATCAGTCTTCTTTACCATGCCCCAAGCGTGTATGAACTTTCATCGGTAATTCTGGAGATCGTGGTTGTAATCGAACACAATATCTTGGAGAAGCATATCATGCGGACCATCTCTTTGAGCAAAACCGAACTGACGTAGAGCTAAAGAAGGGTTGTAAGTAATACCTCCCCTTATACCAAGGAGTGGTACATTAGGGAATTCTCCACAACGCTCAATGAATGTGAAGTCCTTTTGAGAGAAAAAATTCCAACGGATATCCGAATGAGAGAGTGACATTAGTCTTTGAGACCACTTCAATCTTTGTTCGTTCTTCAAAACTGATGGAGGAAGGTGCGAAATAAACCACCTGAATAGTAACGGTATGCAACACATGAGAGTTCCTTGTCTTTTTGTAGTACGAGTGTGGAGAGAATGCAGAATATATCCAAGTAAAGTAGGCACAGGATTGCGAGTAAGGAACAACTTAATGGCATTGACATCTATGAATTGATCAGAGTTAGGAAATAGAACCAAACCATATATTAGCAAGGCCACAATGTCTTCGAATGCATGGAAACTCATAACTTTGAGGAATTCTCGGGCTTTCTTAATTAAGAACTTGGCAAGTAAACCCTTAACTCCACTTCTAGTTTCCCAATTGGCTTCAATGTCTGAGCGCTTTAGGTGTAGTGCTGATGCGATGTCTTCATACCTAGGAACCTTTTCTAGACTGGTGAATGGCATTTGATCAAGAATAGGTATCCCAAGTAGCTTAGAGAACTCTTCCAAGGTAGGAACCAACTAGTAATCTGGGAATGTAAAGCAATGGTGTTTCGGGTCAAAGAATTGGAATAGGACATGCATCATATCTTCTTCAAAACCGGAGGTAACCAAGTCAAGTAGATAACCATGTCTTTTGGTGAACTGAGCATGGTCGGGAATTTCTGAAACCAATTCTTTGAGTTGAGAAGGTATACCCATGAAGTTGATTCGGATAGTCTTTCTAGAAGCCATAATTCCTACAAAACAGAGCAAAGATAAATCCCTAGGTCCTTGAAATAGTTAGAAATGATATGCAATGCGATGATGTCATGATGTCATGTTTAGCACACACAAACAATTCACACAATGAGCCTAGGTTTAAGGCTTGCAAGAGGTATAGGTGATTACCCCACCAAAAGTTTGAGTTGGTTCATCCTGTCCTATAATAGTAACCGGGTTCTAGGAATCTCATATCATTGATCTTTCTCATAGGCGTTTATTTCAATACGACTACCAAGTGGTCGACCGAAAATATCCCAAAAGTCTGATCTTAATGAGCGTAGAATCGAGTATCAGCCAACCTTAGTCTGCACCAAAGCCGGCCATCTCACTACCTTCTAATGGCCAAGAAGGGTCAATTAAGGTTCTAAAAGTTTAGTTAGTGCTGATGACACCACGCAGAAGCCAAATACTATCCTCAACTTGGAAATGAAGAGTATTAGGACATCCAAAGTGTCACACTAACGTAGCCATCATGTTGACCGTTTCGATATACGTCTAACGGTCGCGACGATTTATTGCTACTTACCTAAAAGGAAACCCGGATCCGGGTGTAGGATCCCCCACAAATATAATACCCAAGCAACCCTTAAAGATAAAGCAAACAAGTCAAACAAAAAGCGGTAAAAGTGATCTAGAAATCCCTAAGGCATTCTCTCTTTAGGGTGTCTCCCCGGCAGAGTCGCCAGTTCTGTAATACGGTGAACTGACTTTGAGATTTTTGTATCGCAAATGTGCGGATAGCAAGAGTCGCCACCGACTTTTCTTTTATCCAATTAAGGGAAGGTAAAAAGAACAGGAAAAGACCTTCTTTAGATTTTGAGTAAGGGAGAAGGTTATGAAAAGGGAAGGTATTAACACCCCTTTCCATCCGTAGTTATCTACGGGCTCTTAGTTGCTTCTAGATCATTTTTAAAAAAAGTGCTTTCTGTGTGTTTGACAAAAAATGTTTTGAAAAGGCATTTCGCTTTGACCTTGTAATGATTCATGTAGGAATGTATACAAAGTGTTCGGAAATGTTTTGTTTTGAAAAGAGTTTGAACTTTGATAAAAGTGTGAGGTGCGAAAAGTATTTTGATAGAGCAAGCAACTAAAAGTCTTATTACCTACTCAGAATTGGTCGTTTTCGTGTTGTTTTACGTTCCTTTAGAATAGTGCTATCCATACCATTAGTTGGTAGGTAACCTTATTCGTTGGATGTAAGCGGGACATTCGAAGGGACATCAGATGGTCATAGAAGGCAACTTGTAGGAAGTATCGTAGCACATTCGAAGGGACGATCATCATTTTTCGTAGGCGACAATCGAGGGTCAAGATCATGTATTCGTAGGCGACATCGTGGGTCTATGATCTTTGTATCGAAGGGACTATGATGATTTGTTTTGAAGGCAACGGTTCTAGAATACCTCTACGTTCGAGGGACTTGACCATTTGAATTCGTAAGGCAACGAGAGAGAATTACCCTAAGGGGTGCATGTGTGAAAAGAGTGTGTTGATTTCAGGTATTTTATCTTGAAATTATGAGTGATCTATGTCCAATTTTATCTTTCCATAAACGCCTAATTACTAGCAGTTTATAGGGTGCGGAAAATAAATAGCGGAAATGTAAAGTGCGGAAAGATAAAGTCCTACGCTATTACATGGCTTTGGGGCAGATACATAATTGAAAGTGCGGAAAATAAAAGTCCTAATTAAACTATTACATCCCATAGGCAGTTACATAATTGGAAAAGAAAAGCAATAAAAATCGTCCGAAACGGTATAACCTGTGATTAGATACAAAATCGGAAAACGGAAGAAAATTGCATAAGAGGAAAATGTTAGTAAAAATAAATATTTTTTGAATGAGAAAAAGTTTTTGTGTTAGTGATGACATTAATATGATAAAATAATTTTTTTGGTAAATTTTGGAATTGATTTGATAATTTAAAAACAATTAAAAGTCGGTTAAACGATTAATTAGCAATTAAATTAAATATTCATGCAAAAATAATATTTTTAATTTTAAAAATTAAATATGCATTTTTCTGATGATTATGCAAAAAGGAAATATTTTTGGTGTTTTTTAAATGCATGATGGAAAATATTGAAGATAAAATAAATTGGATGGAAAATATTAAAGAAAAATAGAAAAATATGAAAAATAGAGTTAGTTTTGTAAAAGAGAAAAATAATATGGTCCTGACCAGGTTCGAACCTGTGACCATTAAGAGCATCTTTCCATCCCCACGCCTTAACCACTGCGCCAACGTGTCTTTTGTGTTTAGTAAATGAAACGAAGCGTTTTTATACAAACTCGCCGCCTGGGAATTCAAATTCACGCGCGAAGAACATCATCTTCTTCGTTTGAATTTATGGGAATTTTGCGTCGGCCAAACTCGACGCTAAGGCCCCTGCAAACATCAAAAATCCAGTACAAGCAATATAAATGAAATCTAAAGCCATGGTTCAATTAGAAATTTCATTCTGAGTATGATGGTGGTATCGGTTTCGTCCAATTTATCCTATTTAGAGAGACCCTAATTCGAACCAGAAAACCCTAAACATGGTGTTCTTCGATTCAGGCCATGGAAATGCAATTAAATCATCGAGAAAGCTTGCAAACGTTGTTCTAAACACAAAACAAACATCAAAACACGTTAAAAATGCATGATAAACAAAATTCGATTTTTTGAAAAAGGTAAGACAAACCGAAATTGAGATTGCTTGATTCTTGATGTTTTTGAATGATGTAAAGGTCTGGAATGATTCCAGGGACTCCAAGGAATGTGTTTGGATGCTTAGAATTGGTTGAATCGAAGCAAAACTACGGCTGCCACTTGCTTGAACTCCACGGTTTTTTGACTTTAGGTTAGGGTTCTTTGAGGCATTTTTTCTGTTCTTTCTTGTGTGGTATGCATTGTATATTTATAATGGATGAATTTTGGACTGAATTGAAGAACAAATAATGATCAATCAATGTAGAAAATATTTGATTTCGTATGAAATCAAATCTCCCTTTTTTGATTAAATTTCAATCAAATTCTTGCCAAATCTATGCAAATTTCGAAATTTTCCAGCTTGTGTGAGTTACTTGAACCTCAAGCATGAGAGAAAAATCAATTTTGCATTTAATTTTGATTTTATACCTTATTTTTTAATTTAATTTGTATTTAAATGAATAAAATCCAAATTAAATAGAAAATTAAAGCTAAAATTCGTGGCATTGGGCTTGCATGTTCCAAATTGTCTAAGGAACAAGTTTGAATGAAGAAAAACTAGGCCCATTTGCAAAAATTTTAATTTTAACAAGTATCTCTCTTTGTGCACTTCTTCAAAAATGCCCAACTTGTGCAAGGTGTATTTTGCTCAATTTTCCATATTTTTGAGTGTTCTTGGACTTTTTAGAAATCTCTAAGTGTGCTCTAACCAACCTCTTTGGTTTCATCTCAATTGGAGTTTCCATGCTCAATAAATCTTTAAAACAAAAAGTTGACTTTTTGTTGACTTTGAAAAGGACCTGTAATGTTTTGATCCATACCTTCTAAATGAAGCATTTTTTGAACATTCTTGTGAGACATGAAGTTGTAGAGAATTGAATTTCCTTCAAAATGAGAGGTGGTGGAAAACTTTCTGAGAAAGTATGAAAAAGTTATGCTCAGTCAAAGTTCAGTTGACTTTTCACTGAAAAACCCTAATTTGGAAAGTTTGACTTTTGAGCAAATCTTGAGTTTTCTTGATGAATCATGATCAACCCTTGATCAAATGATGAATGTGACTTCAAAATGAGGATGTTGACCAAAAATCGAAGTTTGATCAGTATGTTGACCACGTTGACTTTTGTCCAATACAACTGATTTTCAACCATCTGAGCAATTCTTTGAGGAAACTTGACTTGTGAGGCTTGAAACTTGACATGGAGAATATTTGAAGCATATGAGGAGGCATGATGACCATTGGGGATGTTGGAAGTCCATCTTGATCTGAGAATTGCCAAACCCTAGCTTGGGTTGATTGTCTAGGAGAGGGTTTGTCTAATCAAGCCTTGAGAAATCCTTGAGTATGGATGTATGGAATGTATTGAGGAATAGGAGGGAAAATTTTTGCGTATGACACATGGGTCGTGATGAGAAGTTCAAAGAGTATGCTCAGAAATGGAGAGATCTGGCAGGCAGAGTTCAGCCACCCTTGTCCAATAGGGAGTTGGTTGATATGTTTATGGGAACACTGACAGGTCCATTCTTCAATCATTTGATTGGAAATTCTTCATCCGGATTCACCGAGCTGATATTGACAGGAGAACGCATTGAGGCTGGAATCAAGAGCGGAAAGATTTAGGTAGAGTCATCCTCAAATGCCGCGAAGAGATCTTTTGGTAGTAAGAAAGAAGCCAATGCTGTGTATGGTCAGAAAAGCCGAGCCAAGACCGATCGCGCTCAATCTGTAGGAGCAGTTGTGATCTCCAATCCTACATCGGCGCAACCTCAGCGAGACAACGCGCGTAACCAGAACGCGCCACGAAGAAAGTTTATAAAGATCAACATGCCATTATCGCAAGCATTGCAACACATGTTAAAAGCAGAGCTAATTACCTTGAGGGGTCCTCCTCAAAACATCAACACTTCCTCTCCGAGATACAATCCTAATGCTAAGTGTGATTACCACTCCAACAGCCCTGGACATAACACTGATGATTGTTGGGCTCTAAAGAACAAGATTCAAGACATGATTGAAGCTAAAGAGATTGAGTTTGATCCTCCTGTTGAGACTCCGAATGTGATCAATGCACATATGCCTAATCATGGCAAGAGTTCCAATGCTATTGACAAGAACTCTTATGTTTTTAATATAGATGACTTGACTATTCCTCTGATGACTGTTAAGAAGAATTTGCTGCAAGCCGATGTCAATCTAGGATGCCCAGAGAACTGTCATTGGTGCCCATCTGCACCTGATGGTTGTGCTTGGTTGAGAAGACGTATTCAGTGTGTAACACCCCAATTCTACCCCGGTAATTATTATGAAAATCAGAGTTATAAAATTCTTTTCAACAAACAATTGGAGTATTACAATTCAACTAAAACAACAATACGCTAACACAGATACATAACACCTAAACTCTGATGAAACGAAACAACATGAATCAACTTTATTAATATTAAGCAGTGGAACTACATTAATCAACTTGGATGCCATAGCGTATTTTCAACTTAAAACAATTTAAAGTCAATAATTACTTTTCATATATCAACATAGTTATTCAAGAACAAAATCAAAATAGCAAAACAACTAGCGTTCATCCCCCGAGTGTTACGTATCAGAGCGACAACCCGACTCGAACTAACAACAACTAAACCTTTGTTCTTCATTACCTGCACGTTACCCACGTAGAGGCAACATCACAACAGAAGGGGGTGAGATATCTAACAATCTAATAAATCGTATGATAAATAATATATTAGAATTCAGATAAGGTAAATCAATGCTTCAGTAATTATTCATACAACCAACAAACAACTAAATAATAACAAGAAGACATTTTATTTAATCAACGTAACAACTTAAATCAACACAACCTAATAAAAACATCAACTTATAACAACAACAACTTATAACCACAACAACTTATAACAACGGAAACTTATAGCAACAACAACTTATAACAACAACAACTCACAACAATAACAACTTATAGCAACAACAACTTATAACAACATCACAATGACAATCAACAAATAACGAATAATACCAATAACTTTAACACGCGACTCAATATGTGACTCAACTATGCAAATGCATGTGGTACCATTTGGAGCAGAACTCCCAACTTAAAACCATGCCAGGTTATCGAGGCATTCAACAAGGCATAAGCCTTCAACGTGGTGCCATCAAGGCCAAGGCATAAGCCTTCAACTTTCAACGTGGTGCCAATCCAGGCCAACTTAATCATGCAATGTATGCCATGCGACCTCAACTTCAACAACAAATACACAACGATGCGACAACAGCAACAACAACATACAACAACAACAACTAGATCAACACTGGTCATTCGACCTACAACTCAAGCATGTCCATAAATTAGAACAATTCAACTTATTCAACATTGACCATAGGCCTACATCTTTATCAACTGCAAAACAACTTATCAACATTGGTCGTACGACCTACAACTTCATCAATGTATCAACAACAATAATAGTTTATCAATAGAATTAATACGAGCAAACAACAACCAATTTCATCATAATCTACAACTTCGCAATTTATTAACAACATCAATACCAACAAACAATAACAATTACTACACCATTTACAACTTCGCAATTTATTAACAACATCAATACCACCAAACAACAACAACAATTCAACGGAAACAACACGACACAATTTATCACCTGCAATTATATAACTTATTCTATACTCTTAACTCATAAAAATGTCATAATAATATATAGTTATAACTTGACATAATTCTCAATAAATTATAAATCACTCTACCACAATCCCTACAATTCTAAAATAACTCTAAGGTGCTCAAAATTTCTCTACCGACAACTCTTGTATGTAAAATAATATTTATGAAAATAATTGGTTAATGGTCTGACTAAAGTAACAGTAAAACAACTCTAAAGGGTCAAATACCTTTATCTTTAATTCTACGGCTTATTAGGTTTAATTTTAAACAACTCGAAAACAATGCTGACAACTCTAGACATGTCAAAATGACCCAAAACCATTAAAGTATGACTCTTAATAACTCAAAACAACTCTGGTAATTTTATTGACAATTCTAACAACTCTATTGACAACTTTAATAACTCTAATAGAATCAAAATAATTTAAATTAATCAACTAACCAAATAATCGTCTCTTACTCAAAACTCTTAATTTATCATATTAATAATACTAAAACTATTATAATTATAAAAGCTAATAGTTAAATAGCTAATATTATTCTCATAAACAAAACTTTATGTTATCAATATATTAAAATTGTAAATTAACAATTCTAAGGTTAGACTTTATCAAACATTAACCAATCAAATAAACTAATGCTACAATGTATGAAACATTAACTTAGATTTTCGCTTACTCTAATATATCGGTATCAGAACGTGATACTCTCAATTATCTACCCAATTGTGATGTCTACCAAAACAATTAAATTAATGAAAAGTTACGATACCGTGCATATAAATATATTTGATAAAGTTTCGGTACATATGTGGATAAACATGGTTATACACTACACATATATAAATATTATAACGAAATAATATATACATATTCAACCTACAAAATCAATTTAGCAACTCAAAACTCAAGACAAATTTAATCATATTCAAGAATAATTTCAACACACTGACATCAAATAATTTCTCACCAAATAGAACAATCATAAATACATAGCAACATTCTCCATTATCCTAATTTCCATATACTACTCATCATACAACTCATTAGAAAGTCAGAACCCCACCCTTACCTTGGATTAACGGTCTCTCTAATTTTCGATCGAATTTCTACTTTCCGGTTCCGATTGTGCACTTCCGGTATCCTCTCCTAACCTTTGTGCCTCCTCCTTCTTCAATTTGATTTCTTTTCTCACGTACAAACCCTATTCCTATTATTTTCTTCCTTTAAATACTCCTTTATATTCTACTCTATTATTAATTAAATTAATTATTCTACTCCTTTAATAATTCAAGTATTATTCTATCATATATTTTATTGGTCAATTAAATAATATTTCTCATTTTATTTCTCACATTATAATAAAACTCACTAAATATTTTAGTCAATTAATTTCTACTCATAATATTAATTCTCCGACTAAACTGGTTATTCACTTAATCCTATTTTCTTTCTCCCACATACAACCTTTTCCCAAAAATCTTCACTAAACCCTTATAATTCTCCTTATTTTACTAGGTTACTCAATTTATATAGTAGCTTCTAATAAAATTGGTTTATTAAATAATTCTCTTCATAAATACTAATTTATCCTCATAATAAATATATACTACATTTAATTCATTAATTCCAAATAATAGAATAATCTTAATATTATTTTTATTCTAACTATTTTTACCCGATTATTATATTAACGATTCCACCTACGATTTACTTAATTACTAAATAAATCGGAACATACTTCATAACCTTAAATTAAATTACTTATTTAATTACGGGTGTTACACAGTGCATGATGGATAACCACGAAGTGCTATTTCTGAAACATTCACCTGTGGAGAATCTGTGTGAAGACTTGTCTAAGAATTTGAAGATTGAAGATGAAACCATACCAGAAGTTTGGGATACCTTGGGGCAGCCAAGTGGAAAGTTCGATTACATGGTGAAGTATACTGTTCCTGAAAGCTACAAGATTCCTATTGAAGACGTTAAGGCGACCGGATGGGGAGACGATTTCCCAGAAGACTATGCTGATGTTAACACAATAAGGATTTCCTCTGCTGATCCTGTGCCTAGGGTGGCACCTCTCATCATTACTTCTCCCAGACCAGTTCCATACTCCTCTGACAAAGCTATACCTTGGAACTATGGAGCTGAAGTTTATTATCATGGCGTCAAGCAAGACCCTCTGACCATCGAGGATCTTACAACTGAAGCTATTGTCCCTAACATTGACAACATTACCGGATCCATCAAAGTGTAACACGGTGAACTGACTTTGTAGGATTTTTGTATCGCAAATGTGCGGATAGCAAGAGTCGCCACCGACTTTTATTTTTATCCAATTATGGGAAGGTAAAAGTGCAGAAAAAGACCTTCGTTTAGATTCTGAGTTCGGGAGAATGGTTATGAAAAGGGAAGGTATTAGCACCCCTTTCCATCCGTAGTTATCTACGAGCTCTTAGTTGCTCTAGATCACCTTTTTTAAAATTGCTTTCTGTGTGTTTGACAAAAATGTTTTGAAAAGGCATTTCGCTTTGACTTTGTAATGATTCATGTAGGAATGTATACAAAGTGTTCGGAAATGTTTTGTTTTTTTGAGAAGAGTTTGAACTTTGAGAAAAGTGTGAGGTGTGAAAAGCATTTGGTTTAGAGCAAGCAACTAAAAGACTTATTTACCCACTCAGAATTGGTCGTTTTCATACTTTTACGTTCCTTTAGAATAGCGCTAGCCGTACCATTAGTTAGTAGGTAGCTCCATTCGTTGGATGTAAGCGGGACATTCGAAGGGACATCGGATGGTCATAGAAGGCAACTTGTAGGAGGTATCCTAGCACATTCGAAGGGACTATCATCATTTTTCGTAGGCGACAATCGAGGGTCAAGATCATGTATTTGGAAGCGACATCGTGGGTCTTATGATCTTTATATCGAAGGGACTATGATGATTTGTTTGGAAGGCAACGGTGCTAGAATACCTCTACGTTCGAGGGACTTGACCATTTGAATTCGTAAGGCAACGAGAGAGAATTACCCTAAGGGGTGCGTGTGTGAAAGAAGTGTGTTGATTTCAGATATTTTATCTTGCAAATTAGTGGGCTATGTTTGTTATTATCTTGCCATGCACGCCTAGTTACTAGCAGTTTATAGGGTGCGAAAATTAAAATGCGGAATGTAAAGATGCGGAAAGGTAAATGTCCTACACTATTACATGGCTTTGGGGCAGATACATAATTTAAAAATGTGGAAAATAAAGTCCTAATTTAAACTATTACATCCCATAGACAGTTACATTATTGAAAAATAAAATGATAAAGAAAGAGTCGTCTCAATCGGATCAACCTGTAAAGGAATGAGAAATCGGAAAATACGATGTGAATCGAACAAGAGAAAAAATGTTAGAAAAATGCAAGTTTTTAATTGGAAAAAATATGACATGCTGGAAATAATATAAATATGTTAAAATAAATTTTTGGGATTTTTTGGATGCATTTTGATATTTAAAAATGAATTAAAAGTGATTTAAATGCAAAATTATGAATAAAAATAAATATGCATGAAAAAATATATTTTTTAATTTTATAAATTAAATAAAGATTTTATGAAAGTAATGCAAAAAGAAAATTAATTTTTGATGATTTTTAAATACAGAAATAAATTTATGAAAAGAAACTAAAATAATGCAAAATAACTAGAAATATGAAAATAGAAAAATAATGCAAGTTTTGGAAAAAGAATGAAAACCGGTGCCAGTGAGGATCGAACTGATGACCCTTTGGAGCATCTGGGAACAGGAAGTGTCTTAACCACCACGCCATGTGTCATCTGATGTTATGAATTGGAAGCGTGGGGTCATGGATGAACACGCGTCGCTGTTTGGATGAGTCAATGCACGATCAGCATGGTGGACCCCAGGTGGAACGGATGGACGAATCGGAGCACGCTATCTCGCCACGCCAGCCTCCTCGCCGGTCAACACATTCAACGACGCCGGAGCCCTAGCTCCGGTCGTCTTCTCCGGTGAGTTCGACGTTCAAACCTGCAAAACAGCGCGAATAAAAGGAAAAGGAAGACCTTGTCCACCTAAATCGGACCTTCTGAGTCCATTGGTGGTATCAGTTTTGACTGAAAAGGCCTGTATCAACCGGTTCGATGAAGACAGCTCGAAAAACCCTAAACATGGCAACCTGTGATTTTTACGTGCAAGCTATGAAACGATGGCCCAGATCACTCATATAGGACCTCATGAACACAGTGAAAGCGTTAGAATCGATTAATACAAACAGAATAATCAAATGCAAAAATCAAGAAAAATGGAATATGTATGTATATGCATCGATTCTGGATGGTTTGATCAATGCCAATAATGTATTCTTACTCAAACCTACCTCCTGAAGACAATGGGATGGTTTTTGATGGCTGAAAGTGGCTGCACAATAAAATTCGAATTTCTCAAGTTTCTTGAAAAATTTGGACAAAATAAGGGTTTGGCTTGAGCTAGGGTTTCGTCTGGCTTGCTGGCTATGATACTTGGTATTTATAGAGAGGATTTGGAGAGAAAAAGGAGTGAAAAAAGATTTGATTTGGAGCATTCCATTTTTTCAAATAAAAATCAATTTTCTTGAAGGAAATTTGATTTCCTCTTCAATGCTTGATCATGCACGAATTTGGTAAGGATATTGGGCTATCTTGGACTTCAAGGAAGATATAAATTCATTCCTTTTGAAAAAATACTTAATTTTCATATTTTATATAATTTATTTTTGAATTAAATGTTATAAAATTCAAAGATAAATCATAAAAATAGAAAATCACCATGGCCAAGCATTTATGGGTCAAGAATAATGTCATGAAGAAGTTTGGATCAAAAGATTTTAGGCCCATTTGGAAAATTTTGCATTTTGACCAAAATGTCCTTTTGTGCAATTGTCCAAAATTGCCCAACTTCTGAATAGTGTATCTTGCTCAATTTTCCACATTTTTTAGTGTTCTTGGACTTTTTGGAAAGCTCTAAGAGTCCTCTAACCAAAATATTTGGTCTCATCTCAATTGGAGTTTCCATGCTCAATATATCCTCAAAACAAAATGTTGACTTTTTGTTGACTTTGAAAATGACCTGTAATGTTTTGAGCTATACCTCTCAAATGAAGCATTTTTTGGACATTCTTGTGAGACATGAAGTTGTAGAGAATTGAATTTCCTTCAAAACAAAAGGTGGTGGAAAAATTTCTGAGAAAGTATGAGAAAGTTATGATCAGTCAAAGTTCAGTTGACTTTTCATCTAGAAACCCTAATTTAGAAAGTTTGACTTTTGAGCAAATCTTGAGTTTTCTTGATGAATCATGATCAATCCTTGATCAAATGATGAATGTAACTTCAAAATGAGGATGTTGACCAAAAATTATGAAGTTTGACTGTATGTTGACCATAGTTGACTTTTTGTCCAATACAACTGATTTTCAACCATCTGAGCAATTGTCTGAGGAAACTTGATCTGTGAAGCTTGAAACTTGACATGGAGAATCTTTGAAGCATATGAAGAGGCATGAAGACCATTGGGGATGTTGGAAGCCCATCTTGACCTGAGAGATACCAAAGCTTAGTTTGGGTTGATTGCCTAGGAGAGAGTTTGTCTGATCAACTCTTGAGGAATCCTTGAGCATGGATGTATGAAATCTCTTGAGTAAATGGAGGGCAAATTTTGGGGTATGACACAAAGTAACCAGAACCGGAAGACACTGCGACTCCAGCTCGCATTCCAGCCATTCAACCAGTTCCCGAAGCTAGAGGGAAAGAGCCAGTAACTCATCCTGCTCCTACAGAAGTACCAAAGGAAGTTACTGAAGATACCTCCAAACAAGAAATGGAGGAAATTATGAAGATTATCAAGAAGAGTGACTACAATGTTGTGGAACATTTGGGACAGACTCCGTCCAAGATCTCCATGCTTGCTCTGCTCTTGTGCTCTGAGGCTCATGCTAAAGCCTTGGTGAAGTTTCTGAAGAATGCTCACGTACCGCAAGACACTACTACTGATCAATTTGAAGTTTGTATTGCTAGCCTGGCTGCCAACAATGGCCTAGGTTTCTCTGATGCTGATTTGACCCATGCCGGAAAGAAACACAACAAAGTCTTGCACATCTCTGATGAATGCAAGGGCGTTATATTGTCTCATGTTTTGGTAGATACCGGTGCTGCTCTGAATATCCTACCGAAGAGTGCTTTCGACCGACTTGTTGTTGAAGGATTGGTCTTGAAGCCCAGCGACATAATTGTGAGAGCTTTTGATGGTTCTAAGTGAACAGTACTTGGAGAGCTCATTTTGCCTGTTAAAGTCGGTTCCCAGACTTTCGACTCCACTTTCTTTGTCATGGACATCCGTCCCGCTTACTCTTGCTTACTTGGACGCCCTTGGATACATGGGGCAGGCGCTGTTACCTCTACCTTGCATCAAAAGCTGAAGTATCCAGTGAAGGGGAAAGTTGTTACAGTATGCAGTGAAGAGGAATACATGGTCAGTCATCTGCAGTCATTCCGATATCTTGAGATGGAGGGTGAATTCTTCGAGACTCCCTGTCAAGCTTTCGAAACAGTTCCAAGAGTCATGCCTGTTGACTCTCCTGTCACTCCTGAAGTTACACAAGTCCCGCCTAGGATGGCCTCGCTGAAGGATGCTCAAGCCGCAATTGAAGAAGGAGATAATACTATTTGGGGTCAGCTCCCCGATCTTCCTTTCAAGTCTGATAAGACTAGTTTAGGCTTCACCACCAAAGGTCAGAAGATGATACGCCACGAACGTGTCAGCCAACTTCCCTTCCGCATCAGCAAGAATGGAGTCCATGCTATAGAAGACGATGACAACGACTTCGACATCAGCAAGTGGATCTTCCCAACTCCCGACAACGGACTCAGCAATTGGAAGACTGAAGACGTCATACCAATCTCCTTTAGACAGGAGTAATTTCTTTTGTTTTATGTTATGCTTTTCGTTCTTACGCTTTGAACAATAAACTTTAAAGCCTAGTGCCTTGCCCGGGGCATCATGGCTCGTTTGTGAGGGTTATTATCTGTCATTTGCATATTTTCATTCAATAAAATCGTTGGACTTTTGCATTTAAGTGTTTTTTTCTTTATTTTACTTTATCACCCCTTTAAAAAGCTATGTGTTCTTACACACACCCACGAGATACACTGCAGATTCACTCCGAATCTCGTTGATAACAGCTATGCTATTGCTAAATATGGCTTCGATAATCCGATCTACCAAGCCGAAGGCGAAGGTGAGGAAGATTGTGAAGTGCCAGGAGAACTTGTCAGACAGCTACAACAAGAAGAACGAGTTATACAGCCACACGAAGAGCCATTTGAGGTTGTGAATTTGGGTACTGATGAAGACAGAAAAGAGATCAAGATAGAAACGGGTCTTGAGAACAGTGTCAAAGAAAGATTGGTCCAGATGCTACAAGACGATATCGAGGTTGGGTCTAGACATTGACATTGTGGTACACCGATTGCCAACAAAAGAAGGTTTTCTCCCAGTGAAATAGAAGGTTCGTCGCATGCGTCCTGAGATGTCAGAGAAAATCAAAGCCGAAGTTATGAAGCAATTCAATGTTGGTTTCCTAGCTGTTACTTCTTATCCACAATGGGATGCAAATGTGGTTGCCGTACCTAAGAATGATGGCAAAGTACGAATGTGTGTGGATTACAGAGATCTGAACAAAGCAAGTCCGAAAGACGATTTTCCACTTCCTCATATTGATGTTCTAGTTGAAAACACCGCTCAGCATAAAGTTTTCTCCTTCATGGATGGTTTCTCCAGTTACAATCAGATCAAAATGGCTCCTGAAGACATGGAGAAGACTACTTTCGTTACAAAGTGGGGCACTTTCTGTTACAAAGTCATGTCGTTCGGACTGAAGAACGCGGGCGCCACTTATCAGCGTGCTATGGTGGCATTATTTCATGACATGATTCATCACGAGATAGAGGTCTACATCAATGACATGATAGCTCGATCACAGACTGAAGAAGAACATCTCAATCATTTGCGGAAACTGTTTGATAGACTGAAGAAGTACAGACTAAGACTTAATCCCAACAAGTGCACCTTTGGAGTCAGATCCGGTAAGCTCCTAGGGTTTGTTGTCAGTAGTAGAGGTATTGAAGTTGACCCCGCCAAGGTTAAAGCTATTCAAGAAATGCCAGCTCCCCGCATCGAGAAGGAAGTCAGAGGTTTCTTGGGACGATTAAACTACATTGCTAGATTCATTGCACATCTAATTGCTTCTTGTGAGCCAATCTTCAAGTTACTGAAGAAAGATCAAGTAGTGGAATGGAACGACGATTGCCAGATCGCTTTTGACAAAATCAAGGAGTACCTACAAAATCCTCCTATCCTTATGCCTCCTGCCGAAGGAAGACCTCTTATCATGTACTTGACAGTATTAGAGAACTCAATGGGGTGTGTGTTGGGGCAACATGACGAGTCTGGTCGAAAAGAGTATGCAATATACTACCTTAGCAAAAAGTTTACCGACTGTGAAACAAGATACTCACAGCTCGAGAAAACTTGCAGCGCTTTGGCTTGGGCTGCTCGCCGACTAAGACAGTATATGTTGACTCACACTACCTTATTGATCTCCAAGATGGATCCGATAAAATACATATTTGAGAAACCAGCTCTCTCCGGAAGAATAGCAAGATGGCAAATGATCTTGACCGAATATGACATCCAGTATACTTCTCAGAAAGCGATCAAAGGAAGTGTAGTAGCCGATCATTTGGCTCATCAAGCCGTAGATGACTATCAGTCTATGCAGTTCGAGTTTCCAGACGAAGATGTTTTGTTAGTTACTGATTGTGAAGAACCAGGACTAGACGTAGGACCTGAACAAGGATCACGATGGACCATGGTCTTTGATGGAGCCTCAAATGCACTTGGCAATGGCATTGGCGCCATCATTACATCTCCTACAGGCGGACACACGCCTTTGACCGCCAGATTATGTTTCAGTTGCACTAACAACATGGCCGAATACGAAGCGTGCATCATGGGAATTAAAGCTGCTATTGACTTAAGAATCAAGTTCTTGCAAGTATACGGAGACTCAGTGTTCGCGTTAAAAGGTGACGCGCTAGAGGATGCGAACATGAGTTCGGATTCTCTGGCTCGAAACGATTTAAATCTTTTGATTTGTTTATAAAGATGCCGCGAGCATCAAGCTTTATTATTTTCAACACAAGAAAGATGATTTAATGATTATGAAAAAGGGGAAAGTTGAAATACCCTCAATTGATATTGGTATGCGTAACGACTAGCGCAAACTAGACGTAACGCATTGGGGAGATTCTGAGTAAGGGGGATTGTTATATAAAGGGAATAGATGGAGCACCCTAAATATATGTAGTTATCTACAGCTTTATATATGAATATGTTTGATATGTTTGTGTGTTTTAATTGCTATTTCTATGATTGGGAAAGTTTCTCCTTTGGGATGTTAAGAAACAGTAGATTATGTGGGATTCTAGTGTTTGTTATTATTGTGCTCGCAAAGATCTGTGGATCTTCTGCATACATATCCCCTAGTGGGAATCAGAGCATTTGTAGCTCGGATCTACAAGGTTCTATGGTTTGTTTGGTCTGAGGGAGATAGAAATTTGCTCGGCAAGGATGAGACCTTGTGCCTACGTATTCTCAAAAGGATGTTGAGAAAGTCAGAGCAATCGTAGTTCCCACTTATGCTAGTG
This sequence comes from Vicia sativa, assembly GCA_021764765.1. NCBI lineage: Eukaryota > Viridiplantae > Streptophyta > Magnoliopsida > Fabales > Fabaceae > Vicia > Vicia sativa. The sequence goes on along the minus strand of CM038796.1, from coordinate 67,916,889 downwards.
GAAAGCAACGGGATGTTAGTAAGAGACAGACAAATGTCATCTTAATGAAAAATGTATCTAATCTATTTCATCACATACATTTTTGAAAAGTTTGATTGATAAAAATCTTTCATCGTAAGTATTAGGTGTTTTGCTTGAGTATACAAGCGTTACCACTTACATGTTTAAGAAAGATGTTTGAAAAATGATTGAATCTTTTAACTGTAAGTATTGGGTGTTTTGCTTGAGTGTACAAGCGTTACCACTTACAATTAATAGATGTTTTTTGTTTAAAAAGAGTTTAAAAAGTTTGAAAAGTTTTGAAAAGTTTTTGACTGTATGTGATGTAATGGATGAGATACTTCTTCCATAGAGATGATAGATGTCTAAATCTCAAGGAGAAATTGATTGGATTAAAGGGATGCTTTTAAGAAGCCCGTGGGTCCTTGTATTGTTAGCCCAAGAGGAGGCATTCCGAGGGTCATCGAGGGTCATCGAGGGTCCTTGTATGAAGCTCAAGAGGAAGCTATAGGGTATGGCTGGCTTTGGCTTGAAAGGGATTTCACCGAGAAACCATCCTTTTGAAATTAAGAGCAATTTCACCGAGAAATTTTACTCTCTGGGGAATTTGAAAGTGATTTCACCGGGAAACCATCCTTTCAGGGTTCTATCTTAGCGCGGGTGATTCTTTGTATTGGAAGCCCAATAGGAGGCTGTTAAGATATTTCCTATCTCTTTCATTGTATGATGCCCAAGAGAAGGCTAAACTCAAAGAGGAGTTCTTTTGAATGAAGCCTAAGAGGAGGCTAACTCAACAGGGGAGTGTTGTCTTATATGAAGCCTAAGCGGAGGCTAACTCTGTGGGAGAGTTTCTTTGTACAAAGCCCAAGAGAAGGCTAAACTCTGTTGGAGATAAATTATCTTGTATGAAGCCCAAGCGGAGGCTAACTCATGCTGGTGATAGATTGTCTTGTATGAAGCCCAAGCGGAGACTAAACTCAATTGAGGATGAGTTATCTTGTATGAAGCCCAAGCGGAGGCTATAACTGTGGGGAACCTATTGATTAGTCTAATTGTTATGTTATTATTAGACGGTTGTATAAACAGGTGTGTGTGTGATATGTATTCACAGGAGTTTATGAAGGAAATATAAACAATGCATGATGTTTATTTACAGCAGTTTATGAAATATAAACAAGTGTCTGTGAAACGAACGTTTAAAACGAGCGCAACTTGATTATTTACAAGTTTGTACTGTGTACAAGGAAATGAATATGGACGAGTTTTTATGTACAAAGAAAGGTGGATGTACATAGGAGGGTTGGGACTTACACCATAAGGGAGGCCCATTGATTTGAAAGCAGTTTTTTCACAGGGAATAATGCTCCTTTCAATACCAATGGTATTCAGTGTAAAATGTACAGATGAAACGGAAATGATTGATTGAAGTTTTATCTGAAAAAGGTATATGTATTATGTACAGATAAAAAGTTTGATATGTACAAGGAAAAGATTGTGTATGTACATAAAGAATGTTTGGTTTGTGTATACACAAGTGAAGTGAAAACAAACGATCGAAGTTTGTCTGTACTTGAGTATAAAAAGAAGTATCTGTATTATGTACAGATAAAAATTTGTATGTGTTTTGAAAGTTTTTGATATGTACAAAGAAATATTATGTACATAAAAGAATGTTATGGGACTTACACCCGTGATGGAGGCCCATTGGTCAAAAAGAAATTTCGCTCAGAAGAAACCTTTCTTTAGAACCAATGGATTCAGCGTATAGACAAACGAATGAAAACGAAAGAAATTTGTTTACGTTTGAATATTGACAATGATGATTTGAATATGTACAAGTAAAACTAAATATGTACATAAAGGATTGGGACTTACACCATAAGGGTGGCCCATGATCGATCGAGAAATTCGAGAGAAGACGAAATCAGTTTTATCGTTTTAAATCGAATTGATCATGGTAAAAGATGCAAGTTTGATGAAATGTTTTGAAAAATGATTTGAAAATGTTTTGAAATGTGAGGTTCATATATGAAAAGTTTTTGAAAAAAAATCGGAAGTCGAAAACTTGAAAAATTCACCTTTTAAGGAGGTTTGAAAAGTGTTTAGAACGTCGTTTTCGGCTCGATTAAAAATTAATCAGATGAAAGTTTTTTTCTGAAAATTTTTGCATTATCACAAAATAGATGTATTTATTGACAAGTGTTTAAAAAATCATCTCAAAATGAGAAGTTTTGATTGGTCAAAAAAATGTTGAAAGTTTGATAAAAAAATATGAGAAAATTGAAGTTTTGTAAAAAAGAATGAAAAAAATGGTCCTGATGGGTGTTGAACCCATGACCTTGAGGCAGACCACGTGGCAAAGAGAACTTAGAAGCAAGCATACTACCACTGGGCTAAACGCGCTGAGCTGTTTAGTGGATCAGAACACGCGTTGATAAAGAATTGGCTTATTTAAAAATTTGAAAATCAAGAACACATGAAGAACGCGCGCAACCTGGGTTTATGGTTTTGATTTTCAGTTTCACGAATTCAACCTAAAATCTTTGTTTCTCAATGAAATCCAATGATGTAAACATCAAAATTGCTCGGTTTTGTACCACGAACACGATGGTGTATGTTAATTGCATTTATTTTAAGCCCAGAACATTTTGGTTTCGAAGAACACTTATGAACCCTAATCTGAAAAACTTAAATTAAATGATGTATGTTGGATGATTCATTGATTTTATTGAGGGCTAATGGTCGTTTTTAGTGCAGAAAAAGAATGGCCAAGAGCTTTTTTCAATTGGTGCAAGGAATATGGAGTTTGAAGTTCAGTTACATACCTGTTGAAGCTGAGATCAATTTCTGGGTTTAAGTGTTTCCAGTTGTTGTTTCTTAATCATTTGAGCACCAACGGCATGTGTGGAAGCTTTGTGAGTGATTAGCTTGCTTTGAAATTGCTTGGATAACTCTGACCAAGTCAACCTGCATCAATGAAAAATAGAAACTGGATTTTGGTGTAAATCGTGTTACAGATGATTACCAATGATCTGGATCACTCATATGATGTATGGTGATGATGTTCAAAGGATTAGAACTCAAGTTGCTCACACCAAACTCAAAATCCGATGGCTATGGCAGTTTGGAAGTTTGGAAAGTGTGAAAAATGAAAATTGATTTTTAGCTTAATTCATGTTGATTTTAAGTTTGTAACAAGTTCCATAGTGATTATGCAACATGTTGGACACCAAATTTTATCATGGTTTTAGCTCAAACTCAAAAATGCTATGTTTCTCAATTTGCACTATGTTACTTAATTTTCAAGAAAGTGAAAGAAAGCATGAATTTGTATTTGTTTTGGTGTCCTTTGAGCTTGAATTGGTGAGCTATTTATAGGCAAGAGTTCTGAAAATGTTAGGCAACAAGGACATGGCAAATGGATGAATCATGGATTGCTTAGAGGGCAAGAATGTCTTTTGGCTTTTGAAAAGGAAGCTTCCTCTTTTTTACCATGTGCAATTTTCACAATTTGATCCAATCCTCTCAATTATTACTCTAAGCTGATATTTATCAGTTTGATGACTCATTTGGCATGGTTGCAAGTGGTCTAAATGAAAAAAACACAAAATGACCTATAATTTGAAGTTATGATCTTTGAAAATCAAGTTTCATGGAGCCTTATGTTTCACTTTCAAAAGTATAGCTAGACTTCATGGATTTGAGAGTTCTTGGACATTTTGGAAAGATCTTTCCACAAGCTAAAACTTTCATGTTTTGAGTTTTTTCAAATTCAAATTGGAACTTGGTGAAAAAATGGCTTGAAGTTTGGAAAAAATGAGAAATTTCAACACTTAGAAAAATTTCTAAGTATAGAATTTTTGACTTTTTGTTGACTTTTTCAAATCCTTGATTTTTTTTATGATCATGATGGATCTTTTGAAATATTTTGATGATGGAAAAAGTTTTGTTTTGAAAATTTTGACCAAAAGTCAAAGTTTGACTTTTCTGTGCAGATGAAATTTCATCAGATGTTTCTGAAAACGACTGATGAATTCTGTGAACCTCTGTGATGTTTTGAATCCAGAAATTAGGTCAAGATGTTGTATCTAAGATATAATGACCAATCTCTATCCAAAAAAGTTATTTCTTGTTCAAAAAGTCAGAGAATTCTCATGCCCGATCAAAACCCTAATTGGTCGATCCTCGATTGATCTGTGAAAAAAATTTGATATCTGAGGATTGAAGGTTGATGATTTGATCAAGATAGATCAAATAAGATGAGAAAATCTCAAACCCTAATTGGTTAGCTCTTGAATCAGGTGAAAATCTGATGAAACCCTAATTTTGACCTGTGAATGCTACACCCGATTAATGTTGTTTGAACTGTTAGTTGTGCAATGATGCAAATGTAAGGTGGTATATTAGGTCAAAATTTGGGGTATGACACTCAGCTTTAGTGATCAGTCAGATAAAGGGCGAGTGGGATACGAAGCATCCGAATCTCATTCCATATCGAGAGCATGTTCTAAGTCTGACCCCCTACATCGAAGAGATCACTTTTGACCATATTCCACGAGAAGAGAATCAGTTGGCAGACGCATTAGCTACTATGTCATCTATGTTCAAGGTCAGATGGGACAACGAGGCTCCCCAAATCATCATTGAGAAGTTTGACGAACCAGCATACTGTTATGAACTTGATACAGAAGAGAAACCTTGGTTCTACGAAGTGAAAAGGTATCTTGAGACTCAGGAATATCCCGCAGGGGCATCTGTCAATGATAAGAAGTTCTTGAGAAGATTCGCATCCAAATTCTTTCTCAACAACGGCATCTTATACAAGCGCAACCACGACTTGTGCTTACTCCGCTGTGTGGATCAGAAAACAGCAGAACGAATCATGGAAGAGTTACACGTAGGCGCATTTGGTCCACTATGGAAGCTGATTGTCACCGCTATGCTCGTTCTTGTCTCAAATGCCAGATATATGCAGACAAAGTGCACGTACCTCCGATGTCTCTGAATGTTCTAACCGCTCCTTGGCCTTTCGCAATGTGGGGCATTGACATGATCGGAGAAATCAAGCCCACCGCTTCCAATGGACATCGTTTCATCCTTGTGGCAATTGATTATTTCACCAAGTGGGTAGAAGTAGCCTCGTTTTCATCTGTTACCAAGAATGTTGTGGCTCGATTCATAAAGCATAATCTTATCTATCGATATGGCACTCCCGAAAGGATTATCACAGATAACGGCTCTAATCTCAACAACAAAATGATCACCGAACTCTGCACGCAGTTCAAGATCAAGCATCACAACTCTTCTCCATATCGGCCTAAGATGAATGGCGCAGTGGAAGCCGCCAACAAAAATATCAAGAAGATTATACAGAAGATGACAGTGACTTACAAGGATTGGCATGAGATGTTGCCATTTGCTCTCCATGGTTATCGCACTACAGTACGAACATCAACAGGGGCAACCCCCTTCTCTCTTGTATACAGTATGGAAGCAGTTCTACCTATCGAAGTTCAGATACCTTCAACCAGAGGCGAAGATGATTGGATCCAAACTCGCCTTGACCAGATCAACTTGATTGACGAGAAACGACTCGCATCCATTTGCCATGGACAAATCTATCAGAAGCGAATGATCAGAGCATTTAACAAGAAAGTCAAACACCGAGTCTACCAAGTCGGTGATCTAGTAGTCAAGCGCATCATTCTTCCACAAAGTGATCCCAGGGGAAAATGAGCCCCCACCTATGAGGGACCGTTTGTAGTCAAAACAGTATTTTCAGGTGGAGCTATGATACTTAGCACCATGGATGGCGAAGACTTCCCACACCCTGTGAACGCAGACATAGTAAAAAAATACTACGCATAAACGAGACCCGCTAGGTCGACTGATCTAGGCAAAAATAAGGGCATCCTGGCCAACCAAAAGGGTTCGGGCAAGTCGAAAACCTACAAAGGCGGCTTGGGCAAAAAAGGGTATCCCAGTAGACTGAAAACCCGAAAGGGCGGTTTAGGCAAAAGTTAGGGATTTAGGCGTATGACTATGTCTCATCCGGATCACCTATCTACAGACTACTACTATCATCATTCAAGATTCAAATGGTGAAAATCAATTCACTCACTTTTTACTGACAGCAAGGAGATGAGATAGTCGAAATATATGAGTATTAGCATAGTTGAAACTTAACGAGATTGTTTCCACATAGCTTTTTACTTTTCTTGTGTACAAACTACTTGGCCATACGCCACCTTTTCAAATTAATGCAATTCTTTCTTTCACAGTCTTCGCTGTTGTTTGTTTTTGCATAAAGTCCAACGATTGATTTGAATGATTATATGCATCTGACAATAAATATCTATTTGCAAACATGCGAAAAGCGAACAAAAAAGGATAATTACTACAGGCTTTAGGAATTGAGATGACGACGAAAGTCACCAAAACGTTCCCCCGCAGAGTACAATCCCCACAGAGGTATCACTCACTGCAAACCTTCCCCAGCGGAGTACAAATTTCCTTCCACTAGTTCCGACATTTCAAGCTTCATCACGTTAGTCCCTGAGCAGTGATTTCAACCAGCTTAACCTTGCTACGTCAGTAATGGTTCATCTCCAGCAGAGATATTTGTCCCCCAGTAGAATATCTCTCAACAATTATCATCCCCCCGGCAGCAGCAATATCTAGACTCGAAACTTGGTCAGATAATGCGTCGGAGGAAACCTACATCTCTTATTCCCCAACCGGAGGCTTCAATGAACCCCAGATTCGTTAAAGCCCCGTCTTCCAGCAACAATCAGATTATCCCCAGCAGGATCTATGCACAAGATCCCCAGTGGAGTGTTTCCCAGTTTCAGATTTTCCTCAACAGGGTGTACGCACAAGATCCCTAGTGGAGTATATCTCAGTTTCTACTATTCCTAGCAGCATTGATATCTAGGCTCGAAAACTTGGTCAGATAGTGCATCGGAGGAATCAAAGATATCTTTTCTCCTCTTTCAAAGCAAGGTTTTCATCCATTTCATCCCCAAGCAGAAGTTCGAAATCTCCAACAGGACATTCACGTCTTCTTCAAGATGGATATGTTTTGAAATACCATAACATCTATCATTCATACATTATTCATAAAAGTCATAACTTGTGCATATATCATTCATAAACATTGTCATGCATCATAATCTGCATGAAACTAACCATATGCTGTCAAAGTTTCTTTTGTTTTTCCCAAACAGGTGAAAAACGCTTCTAAAACGACAGGTCCAGGATTAATACCTGAAGCAAGACGGGAAACCCTATCTGAACGACCATCCAAGTTGTCCTCCGATAATAGGCATTGGATTAACACCCGAAGCACAACAGGGAAGCTATCCACATTCTGCCGCCTATTATCCCCTCAGAGTAATCAAGAAGAAGATTTATTCTGACTCTCTCTTATTATCAACAGCAACTACAGAGTCTGGCGTACGACTCAGTTGCCTTGGATGGCATCTTAAGCCCATCTCCGACTATTTGTCGACATCTCTCCACTTTCAAAATGCTGCATATTTGGTTAAAAACCAATACAAACCAATAACTTCATTCAAAGACGGGCGCGAGGTCTAACGTACGAATCTCTCCGGATGGCATCTTAAGCCCATCTCCGTGCTCCCTTCTACCTTCAGGAATATCTGCAGAGCCTAGCGTACGGTTCGTTCCCTAGCATCGATCTCTCCGGATGGCATCTTAAGCCCACCTCCGATGATTCTCCTATTCAGGCGACACTCCTGAGTCTAACGTACGGCTCATTCCCCAGTGAAGTCTCCAGCTTCTCCAAATGGCATCTGTGAGCCCATTCCCGCACCATCAATCAACGGCGAGTGCAAATTTTCAGGTGTACTCGAGTGTTCAATCATCTTCTACCTTCAGGTCACGAAAGGCAAGCATGCCAATCTAACCCTTCCAGTACAAGAAGATTGAACAGGGGCAGCTGTCATACCCCAAAATTTTCCCTCCTACTTCTCAAGACATTTCATACATCCATGCTCAAGGATTTCACAAGGTTTGACCAGACAAACTCTCTCCTAGGCAATCAACCCAAACTAGGGTTTGGCAATTCTCAGATCAAGGTGGTTCCCAACATCTCCAATGGTCATCATGCCTCATCATATGCTTCAAAGAATCTCCATGTCAAGTTTCAAGCCTTACAAGTCAAGTTTCCTCAGACAATTGCTTAGATGGTTGAAAATCAGTTGTATTGGACAAAGAGTCAATTGTGGTCAACATACAACCAAACTTCATGATTTTTGGTCAATATCCATATTTTGAAGTGACATTCATCATTTGATCAAGGGTTGATCATGATTCATCAAGAAAAAACTCAAGAATTGATCAAAAGTCAAACTTTCCAAATTAGGGTTTTCTAAGGAAAAGTCAACAGAAGTTTGACTGAGCATAACTTTCTCATACTTTATCAGAAATTTTCCCACCAAAGCTCATTTTGAAGGAAATTCAATTCTCTACAACTTTATGCCTCACAAGCATGGTCAGAAAATGCTTCATTTGGAAGATATGGATCAAAACATTACAGGTCCTTTTCAAAGTCAACAAAAAGTCAACTTTTTGTAAAGAAGTGTTATTGAGCATGAAAACTCCAATTGAGATGAAACAAAAGAGGTTGTTTAGGGGACATCTAGAGATTTCCAAAAAGTCCAAGAACACCCAAAAATGTTAAAAAGTTAGCAAGATACACCTTGCACAAGTTGGGCATTTTTGAAGAGGTGCACAAAGAGAAATACTTGTCAAAATCCAAAATTTTGCAAATGGGCCTAACTTTTCTTGGTTCAAACTTGTTCCTCAGCTAATTTAGAACCTCCAAGCCCAAGGCCACGAATTTTACCTTTATTTTTCTATTTAATTTGGATTTTAATCATTTAGAAGCCAATTAAATTAAAATAAAAGGGTAGAAAATCAAAATTAAATGAAAATTGGATTTTTCTCTCATTCTCGAGGACCAAGCAAACCTCCCAAGCTGGAAAATTCGAAATTGGCATTGATTGGCAAGAGAATTGATTGAAATTGGATCAAAAAGGCAATATTTGGTTTTATACCAAATCAAATATTTTTCATTGATTGGCACATTATTTTCTCTTGATTCTTGACCTAAATCCATCCACTATATATACATGAAGCATTCACATGAACAAAGAACGGAAAAATTGCCTCAAGAACCCTAAATTTTTTTCAAGAAAACTTGTGAAAAAAGCAATTTCGATTTCTATTTTGCAGGCCAATTCAAGGAGTTTTGAGGATTGAACAAGCATCCTCAAGGTCCCAGGAAGCTATTCCAATCATCCCCACGCGTTGAAACACCCAGAATCGGTCCAACCAAGTCACGGTTTGTGCCAACATAACTTGAAATCGAATTCACATATACACTCATGTTTAACGTGTTTTGATTGCATATTTATGTTTCTAATGATGTTTCTAAGCTTTCTACATAGTTTGATTTAAGTTTCAATGCAAGAATCACAAGATGCCATGGCTAAGGTTCTTGATCTCGTTTTAGGGCTTTCTGAAATAAGCAAAACAAAACCAGGACTACCATCGTGTTTAGAATGGTGTTTCCAATCGATTCATGTATTTATAATGAATTTATATTGCTTGTATGAGATTTTGGAAATTTGCAGGGGCTGTAGCGTCGAACTAGACCGACGCTACCTGTTTGAAAATTCAAACGAAGAAGACGAAGTTCTTCGCGCGGTTTCTGATTCTCGAAATTCAAATTCGTTTAAAACGTTTTTGTTTCATTATGCTAACACCATATGCAGCATGGCTCAGTGGCAAGCAACACACGCGTGTATCCTGGGAGACCTGAGTTCGAACCTGGGCTGCCACACTTATTTTTTAACACTTGAAAACTAACACTTTACTATTTTCTTTTAATATTTTCCATTCAATTTAATTAATCTTCAAACAATTTTCTCATGCATTTAAAAATCACCAAAAATATTTTCCTTTTGCATTTTAATCAGAAAAATGTTTATTTAATTTTTGACATTAAAATTAATATTTTTGCATGCATATTTTAATTAATTGTTAATTAACCATTAATTTGACTTTTAATTGCTTTTATTATCCAAATTGATTCAGAAAATTCCCAAAAAATTACTCTATCATCTAATCAGCATCACTAACCTAGAGTCTTTTTCCTCATTCAAAAATCTTATTTTTTACTAACCTTTCTCTCTTATTCGAACTTCTTATATTTTCCGATTATTATGTATCTGCTTACAGGTTGTAATGGTTTGGATTATTTTTTTCGCATTCTTCTTTCCAAATATTATGTAACTGCTCATGGGATGTAATAGTTTAATTAGGACTTTTACTTTTCGCACTCATATTATGTAACTGCCCCAAAGCCATGTAATAGCGTAGGACATTTACTTTTCCGCACTTTACTTTCCGCAATTTATTTTCCGCACCCTATAAACTGCTAGTAACTAGGCGTGTATGGCAAGATAAAAACAACATAGATCACCTTAATTCGAAGACAAATTATCTGAATTCAACACACTCTTTTCACACATGCACCCCCTAGAGTATTCTCTCTCGTTGCCTTTCGAATAAATGATCAAGTCCCTCGAACGTAGAGGTATCCTAGCATCGTTGCCTACAAACATATCATCATAGTCCCTTCGATACAAAGATCATAGACCTACGATGTCGCCTACGAAAACATGATCTCGTCCCTCGATTGTTGCCTACGAAAAGTGATGATCGTCCCTTCGAATGTGCTAGGATACTCCCTACAAGTCTCCTTCTATGTCCATCCGATGTCCCTTTTACATCCAACGAATAGGGTTACCTACCAACCAATGGTATGGATAACACTATTCTAAAGGAACGTAAAACAACACGAAAACGACCATTCTGAGTAGGTAATAAGACTTTTAGTTGCTTGCTCAATCAAATACTTTTCACACCTCACACTTTTATCAAAGTTCAAACTCTTTTCAAAACAAAAAACATTTCCGAACACTTTGTATACATTCCTACATGAATCACTACAAAGTCAAAGCGAAATGCCTTTTCAAAACATTTTTTGTCAAACACATAGAAAGTGTGACACCCCAAAATAATTCGATAATTAAATAATTATGATTTTTAATTATTAATTTAATTGAGAATATAATTTATTAATATATTGGATTTATTGGGATTAATTATGGAATAAAGGAATGGAATTGTTGGAGGTGTGTTGAGTAAAGTGAGGGTGTGAGGAGTAAAAGACTCTACTCACATTATTTAATTTATTTTATTTATTTTATTTATGTTAGAGGAATAAAAGGAATAAAAGAAGGAAAGAGGAAAAAGAGTTATTTTGGAGAAAACACACATACGTGAAGTTGAGAAGAGGAAAAGGAAGGAAGAAAACCTAAGGTGTCAGAATTCGAAGAACCCACAAGGTAAGGGGTGATTTCGATTATTTAATTCATATTATCGGTTTAGATATTCAATGGTATGGATCGTAGTATGTTAGGAATCCCGGTTTAGAATGTTAGGGTTCCATAGAATTGTCCCTATTGTGTCGGATTATAGGTTGAAAACAATTAGAGTGTCAGATAGTAAAAAGGAATGATGAAATAATGTTGTTTGATGATTTAATGATGCAAATTGGATGTGTTTTGGTGTTTCCCATATAGGAATTCGTATGGGTATGTCTGGGTTTGGTTTAGAGTGGATGAATCTTTGTCAAAAGTGCAAAAATGGCTCGACACGTGGGAACCGGTTCCCAATGGGAGGAACCGGTTCCACATTGAAAATTTGTGAAAACTGGAAAAAATGCACTCAGGAACCGGTTCCTATATGGGTAGGAACCGGGTTCCCATACATTTTTCCAGAAGCGAGATTTTGGAACTTTTCAGGAACCGGTTCATGTATAGGTAGGAACCGGGTTCCACTGCTAATTTTTGAAAAATATTAAACTTTGAAAATTCATAACTTTCAAACCGTAAGTCCGTTTTGAGCGCCGTTTTGGACGTTATTTCTTAAATTTAATGCTCTATTTTATAAAATGAAAATATTTCCAAAAACTCGAAATTATTTTGAAAATGAGTCGAATTCCGAAATAGGTGATTATTGACTGACGCACATTGGTGTGTATGTGACAGTGAAACTGTGATGAATGGATGTATTCGTATTGTGTGGATGAAAAACATGTTTATGTTGCTAATGATGGTGTGCTTGATCATTGAGATATCATGTTTTTGGTTTTGATTCAGATATGATAAATTGATGTATTTCATAGACTGATTTGATGTTGCATGCTAGTGATGTGCGTGCATATGCATTGTTTTGGTGAAGTTAATTCCCATTGTGCGGAATTTGACTTGGATTGCCGTTAACCGATACCCGGGTGAGGATGGGTGGTTAGGCTGGATTCGTGTCCGGGTGTTTATGGACGAATCGATGGTTATTGTATCCGGTTGATGATGGATCAGTGTTGGGTGACTTGGTCACGTGTTGGTACCACATGCATTGTGTCCGCATTTGTGTTGCATGGGATTGTAACATGTTAGGATGTCTTCCAGTGTTGCAATTCTTTTGTTGTCTATTGATTATGCATAATGACTTGTATCATTGTGATTGCGTGTTGAATCTGAATTTATGATGAATGGGTGAAATAATATGCTTGTGATATATTGTTGATTGAAAAGCTTATAATATGTTTTAATTATGAGAAGTCTCACCCTTACTTTAACAATTTCAGATTAAAGTTAGCAGCTCAGGAGTTGGTGAGGATGGCTCTAGAGCTTGTCTTTTAATGTCCGCGTGTCAGTGTCATGCTCTGATTAAGTTGTAACACTGGGGAACGTTTAATTGATGAATTAATTATTATTCAATTGTTTCTTTGAATCTCATTGAGAACAATTATGGTTTATTCAGTTTTGGTTTTGGTATTTTCCGCTGTGTAAGACATGGTCTTAAATTGATTGAATTATTTGAATAATGATCCTCAATGTAGCATGGCTACTGTTTATTTGGAGGTTTTATCGTATTTAATAATTGTGGCATCCCTTGTTCCGTGTTAACTCTGATGAATTATGACTTTAATCAATGATATAATTAATATATTCGGGGTAATTTAGAAGGGGTGTTACAGAAAGCACTTTTAAAAATGAGCTAGAAGCAACTAAGAGCCCCTAGAAAACTACGGATGGAAAGGGGTGCTAATACCTTCCCTTTTCATAACCTTCTCCCTTACTCAGAATCTAACAAAGGTCTTTTGCTGTTCTTTTCACCTTCCCTTAATTGGATAAAAGAAAAGTCGGTGGCGGCTCTTGCTATCCGCACATTTGCGATAAAAATCAAAACAAAAATCTCAAAGTCAGTTCACCGTATTACACAATGATCCTATCAATTCAACATATTAGTCCCCGAGCAGTGATCATATCAACATCATCACGTTAGTCCCCGAGCAGTGATCCTATCAATTCATCACATTAGTCCCCGAGTAGTGATCATATCAACTCATCACATTAGTCCTTGAGCAGTGATCATATCAACTCATCACGTTAGTCCCCAAGCAATGATCATCTACATTGTCACATCAGTCCCCGTGTGGTGAATGTCTTGTTACATTGGTCCCCGAGAAGTAACCAATCATCAATCAACTTATTATGTCAGTCTCCGAGATGTTATAGGTTATACAAGATCACATAATTCCCCAACAAGACTCATACACGAGATATTCATCCCCAGCTGAGTTTCTCTCAAGGATTATCATTCCCCAATAACATTCATACCTAGACTCGAAACTTGGTCAAATAGTGCATCGGAGGAATCTACATCTATTTTATCCCCAGTCAGGTTCTCCAACAACTACATCTCCAAGAAAAAATCAAAGATCCCCGGAAGAACATCCTCATCTTCTTCAATATGGATATGTTTTGAAATACCATAACATCTACATTCATACCTCATTCATAAAAAAATCATAACATGCACATATAAACATCATTACATACTTGCATGCATCATAATCCGCATAGAACTAATCCCGTTCTCTCAGCTTAAATTCTCAAACAGGTGAAAGTTATTCACAAATTTCCAGACAAAAGGTCAAGGATTAATGCCTGAAACAAGACAAGAAAACTATCTAAACGACCAGACAAGTTTATCAACAAACGGCGGGATACAGATTAATACCCGAAACAAGACGAGAAAGCTATCTACATCCTGATGAATACTCATTTAAGATAAATCCAAGACGAAGGTTTATTTTGACTCAACTATCCTCAGTGTTTCCATATGGCATCTTTAAGCCCAACTTTGACTACACGTTGATATCTCTCCGCCTGTAGAATGCTACATATCTGGTGAAAATCAATGTATACCAGTAACTTAATTCAAAGACGAGCGTGGAGTCTAACGTACGAATCACTCCCTAACATCAACTTCTCCAAATGGCATCTACAAGCCCATTCCAGTACATCGTCAATTGACGATCTCATTCCATACACCAACGAGTGCAAATTTTCAGGTGTACTCGAATGTTCAATCATCTTCTACCTTTAGGTCACGAAAGGAAACCATACCAATCTAACCCTTAAGGTACAAGAATATTGAACAGGGGCAGCTTTTATATCCCAAAATTTTCCCACCTATTTCTTAAGGCAGTCCACATCTCCATACTCAAGAATTTCTCAAAGGTTGACCAGATGAACTCGCTTCAAAGCAATCAACCCACAAAACTAGGGTTTTGATTCTATCAATTCAAAGATGAGTTCTAATGCCTCAAGTGATCATCATACCTCCTCATATGTCTCAAGGTATCATCATGTCAAATTTCAAGCCTCACAACTCAAGTTTGCTCAGTCAATTTCTTAGATGGTTGAAAATCAATTGTATTGGACAAAAAGTCAATTGTGGTCAACATACAGTCAAACTTCATCATTTTTGGTCAACGTCAAGATTTTGAAGTCACATTCATCATTTTATCAAGGGTTGATCATGATCCATCAAGAAAACTGAAGATTTGATCAAAAGTCAAAGTTTCTAAATTAGGGTTTTTAGACAAAAAGTCAACAGAACTTTGACCAAGCATAACTTTCACATAATTTATCAGAAATTTTTCCACCAAAGATCATTTTGAAGAGAATTCAATTCTCTACAACTTCATGTATCACAAGCTTTGGCCAAAAATGCTTCATTTGAGAGTTATGGATCAAGACATTATAGGTCATTCTAAAAGTCAACAAAAAGTCATCTTTTTGCAAAGAAGTGTACATGAACATGGAAGGTACAATTAATATGAAACCAAAAGGAGTGTTTAGGGGACATCTTGAGATTTCTAAAAACTCCAAGAACACTTCAAAATGTTGAAAATTGAGCAAGATATAAGTTATGCAAGTTTGGCATTTTTGAAGAAGTGCATGAAGAAAAGTACTTAGCAAAATCAAATTTTCTCCAAACAGGCCTAAGTTTTTGTGATCCAAACTTGTTCTTAAGATTATCCATGACCTCCAAGACCAATTTCATGCCTCCCTTCATTTATTTTATTTATTTTGGAATTTATTCATTTAAATCCAATTTTAATTAAAATAAAATACTAAAAATCAAATTAATTGATGCAAGGCTGGATATTTGTCATTCTTGAGGTCCAAGATAGTCATGATAGCTGGCCAATTTCGTTCAAGACTTGATTGCACAAGATTGAAGCAAATTTGGAAACTTTTGATGCAAAGTTGAATGATTGAAAAATCAAATATTTTTTCATCAATGCCATATATTTTCTTCACATCTCTTGACCTAATTTCCATCCTCTATAAATACACAAGCCATTCAGGTGACCAGGGGACGGAAATCTTGCAACCAAGAACCCTAGAAAAGCTTGAAAAAACTGTACCATACAAGTAACTTGCAGACCAGGTTTTGTATTGTTTCAAGCCGTTCCAAGAATCCCAATAGATTCCTCGGTGTCCTCTGATTCATCACAGGCCATTACAAATGATCAAAAGTTGTTAAAACGTAAGAACACGGTTTCAGTTTCCACATATATTCTCAACTTTTGATTTCATATTTACATGCGTTTTTAACATGAATTATTAACATATTTGTGTTCCTAACATGACTTTGAATTAGGGCTTCCTGATTTAGGAAAAATTAGACCAAACGAGTGGTACCATTGAACTTAAGAGAAAATTTCCAATCGAACCATGGCTTCCTCTGAAATTTATATTGCATATTTGTGATTTTTGAAAGTTGCAGGCATATATAGCTATGGACAAGAGTCGTTGGTATAGGTGTACCCACCGAAAGGCCGTGGGAAATTCAAATCGAGGAAGACGAAACCAGCGCGCGCTTTTGATTTGAAAATACTTTCATAAAATGTTTTTCCTTATATTCTATTTGTTTCATTGTACAAACACAAAAACACAACAGCTCAGTTGGCAGGAGGCGCGCGTGCATGACTCGGAGGTCCTGGGTTCGATCCCTAGGGGCTACCTCTATTTTTTTAATCATTTTTCCACTAACCTATTTTTTCATATTTCCTTATTTTCTAATTTCTTTTCCATTTAATTTCCTTTTAAAATATTTTTTAAAATACATAAATAAATCACAAAAATATTTTATTTTCAGAATTAGGTTAGAAAAATATTTATTTTATTTTGACATCAAAAAATATTTTATTTTTCTTTTATTTTAATTAATTGTTAATTAACCATTAAAATTAACTTTTAATTGATTTTCCTAATTCAAATCAATCCAAAAATCCACAAAATGCTTTTCTTTCTAGTAATTAGGTTCACTAACCCTAAAATATTTTTTACTAGCCTTAAAACATTTTTGCTAATATTTTCTATTATTTATTTACTTTATTCCGCATTTAAATTCTAGAAATCGATGTATAGGTCGTAAGGTTATTTTTGTAATAGCCTAGATTTACTTTTCTCGCAATTTACTTTCCGCACCTATATTATGTAACTGCCCCAAAACCATGTAATAGCGTAGGAGATTTACTTGCCGCACTTTATTTTCATGCGAATAGTAAACTGCTTAGATGTATGCTAACTAGGGTTTGTATGGCAAGATAAAATCAATCTTAGATCACCCTAATTTAAGATTAACATATCTGAACTCAACACACTCTTTCACACTTGCACCCCTTAGGGTATCATCTTTTGTTGCCTTCCGAATACAATGACCATGTTCCTTGAACGTAGGAGTACCATTAGCAAAGACGCTTACTAATAACATCATCATAGTCCCTTCGATATAAAGATCATAGTCCCTCGATGACCATCAATATTGCCTACGAATATATGATCTCGTCCCTCGGTTTTTGCCTACAAACAAGTGATGATCGTCCCTTCGAATTGCTAAGGTATCCCTACAATGTTGCCTTCAATGACCATACGAAGGCCCTATGATTGTCCCTTCACATCCAACGAATAAAGTTACCTACCAACTAAGGGTATGGATAAATTTATTTTAAAGGAGAAGGAAAATAACAAGAACAACCATTTCTGAGTAGGTAATAAACTCTTAATTGCTTGCTCAATCAAATACTTTTCACACCTCACACTTTTTAAAAAACTTTTCAAACACTCTGTATACATTCCAACGAGAATCATTACAAAGTTAAAACATTTCCGAACACTTCGTATACATTCCAACGAGAATCATTACGAAGTCAAAGTGAAATGTCTTCAAAAATACTTTTCAAAATCACAAACACAAAACAAATTAAAGTGAGCTAAGAAATTAAGAGCCCGTAGATAACTACGGATGGAAAGGGCGTTAATACCTTCCCTTTTCATAACTACCTCCCTTACTCAAAATCTAACGAAAGTATTTTCTTGTTCTTTTCACATTCCCTTTATTGGATAAACGAAAAGTCGGCGGCGACTCTTGCTATCCGCACATTTGCGATAAAACGCAAAACAAACAAGTCAATTCTCCAACCATGTTACAATTAGCAAGGCCAAAATGTCTTTGAAAGTGTGGAAACTCATAGCCTTTAGGAATTCTCGAGCTTTTTTCATCAGAAACTTAGCAAGCAAACCCTTGACTCCACTTCTTGTTTCCTAATTAGCTTCAACGTCCGACCGTTTTAGATATAGAGCTGCTGTAATATCTTCAAACGTCGGAAATTTTTCTGAACTGGTGAAAGGTATCTGATCAAGGATGGGTATCCGAAGTAGCCTAGAGAACTATTCCATTGTAGGTACCAAGTGATAGTCTGAGAATGTAAAGCAGTGATGTTTCGGATTAAAGAACTGAAATACGACGCTCATCATATCTTCTCCAAAATCGGAGGTAATCAAGTCGAGTAGATAACCATGCCTCTTGATGAATTGAGCGTGATCGGGAACTTGTGAGACTAATACCTTAAGTTGAGAAGGTATACCCACAAAGTTGATTTGGATAGTCTTCCTGGAAGCCATAACCCTACAACAAAAAGCAAAGATAAATCCCTAGGTCCTTGAAATGGTTAGAAATGTTATGATGATATGATGCCATGTTTAAATAGCAAGCACAAGCAATTCACACAACAACCCTAGGTTTAAGGCTTGCATGAGGTATAGGTGTCTACCCTACCAAAGTTTAAGTTGGTTCAACCTATCATACAATAGTAACCGAGTTCTAGGAATCTCATATCACAGATCTTTCTCGCGGGCTTTATTTCAGTACAGCTACCAAATGGTCGACCGAAACATCCCGAAAGTCAAATCTCAATGAGCGTAGCATCGAGTGTCAACCAACCACAGTCTGCACCAAAGCCGGCTATCTCACTACCTTCTAATGGCCAAGATGGGTCAATTAGGGTTCTAAAAGTTTAGTTAGTGCTTGATGACACCATGCAGATGCCAAATATTTCCTCAACTGAACATGAGGAACATTAGGACATCCAAAGTGTCGCACTAACCGTAGCCATCATTTTAACCGTTTCGGTTTACACCGAATAGTCGCAATGATCTATTGCTACTTACCTAAGGAAACTTGGATACTGGTGTAAGATCCCTCACAAGTATAATACCCAGGCATTCCCTTAAAAGTAAAGCATACAAAACAAACAGAAAGCAATTAAAAGTGATCTAAGGCCCTAAGGTAACCTCTCTTTGGGTGTGTTCCCCAACAGAGTCGCCAGTTCTGTAACACGGTGGAAGAACTGACTTGTTTGTTTTTCGTTTTATCGTAAATGTTGCGGATAGCAAGAGTCGCCGCCGACTTTACTTTTATCCAATAAAGGAAAGGTGAAAAGAACAGGAAAGGTATTAGCACCCTTTCCATCCCGTAGTTATCTACGGGCTCTTAATTGCTTAACTCACTTTTGAAACTTTTTTTTTTGTGTGTGTGATTTGAAAAGTATTTTTGAAAAGTATTTGAAAAGTATTTCGCTTTGACTTCGTAATGATTCTTGTATCAGTCCTCAAGAATGTATACAGAGTGTTTGAAAATATTTGTTTGGAAAAATGTAACTTTGTAATGATTCTCATATGAATGTATACAAAGTGTTTGTTTGAAAGTATTTTTGAAAAGAGTGTGAGGTGTGAAAAGTATTTTGATTGGATTGGGGCAAGCAATTAAAAGTCTTATTACCTACTCAGAAGGGTCGTTCTTGTTATTTTCCTTCTCCTTTAGGACAACGCTATCCATACCATTAGTTGGTAGGTAACTCTATCCATTGAATGTGAAGGGACAATCGTAGGGTCATCGTATGGTCATTGAAGGTAACGTGTAAGGATACCTTTAGCAATTCGAATAGACAATCATCACTTATTCATAGGCAACAGCCGAGGGAAGAGATCATATATTCGTAGGCAACATCGAGGGTCATCGAGGGACTACGATATTTGTATCAAAGGGACTATGATGATGTTATTTGTAAGCGTCTTTGCTAATGGTATCCCTACGTTCGAGGGACATGACCATGTTAATTCGTAAGATAACAAGATATGATACCCTAAGGGGGGGTGCAAGTGTGAAAATAGTATGTTTAATTCAGATATTTTGTCTTGATTATTAAAGTGATCTAACGATTGATTTTAGTCTTAGCATGCAATCATATTAGCCATATATCTAAGAAGTTAATATATGCACAGAAAAATAAAGGTGCAAAAAGTAAAAGTGCAGAAGATAAATCCTAAATTATTACAGGGCTTTGGGGTAGTTACATAATAGAGGCGCGGAAAGTAAAATGCGAGAAATTAAATCTATACTATTACAAAAATGTCCTTGCAACCTATACATCGATTTCTAGAATTTAAATGCGAAAAAGCAATAAATAAATAAAATAAAAAATGTTTTGAGGTTAGCAAAAATATTTAAGGTTAATAAACCTAATTACTAGAAAGAAAAGTATTTTTTGTGAATTTTCTAGATTGATTTTAATGTGAAAAACCTATTTCTAATTAATTAGCAATCAATTAAGAAAATAATTTTAAATGAAAGAAAAAATAAAATATTTGTGTCTAAAATTAATTAAACATTTTATTAACCTAAATCTAAAATTAAAATATTTTTTGGGTTTTTTACTAGTGGTGAAAATAATTTTGAAAGAAAATTAAAATGGAAAAAGAAAATTAAAAGAATTAGAAAATGTGAAAGAAATTAGTGTAAAAATAAAATAGGATGGCCTTGCTGAGGTTGAACCCACGCCCTTGGGGTTATAGGTTCAAAATTCTACCACTACTCCACTTGACCATGGTGATATATGCGCGCCTCCAAAAATATGTGTGAATCCTGTGAAAAATCAAAAATATTGGAAAAAATTGCAAAAGGCAGAGATCGAACCCGTGCCTTAAGAGAGTGAGAGGACTAGCGTGTGCATGGTTAACCACTGGGGTGGTGATACATCCATTAATAATAGTACATTAATAAATATATAAGTGTTGTTATTTTCTGAAAATCAAACAATCACAACCAAACGCGCGCTGGGTCCCATGACTATTTGAATGAACTAATTAGAGCACGCCACCCATGCCTTGCCTTGGTCTTCACCGGTCAACCGCCCTGGGTGGCATTTCCAGTTGTCTTCTCCGGGAATGAGAGGATCGAAACCTGCAAAATAAAGTCAATAAACACAAAAGAAGGACCCTATCCCTCTAAATCAAACCTCAGGAATTCAATGGTGGTGTTAGTTTAGTCTGAATCGGCCTGTATCAATAGGTTCAAAGCTTACAGCTCCCTATGCCCTTACAATGGCGTTTCATCGTTCCTGCGTTAAAACCTACAACCAATGCATCAAATCAATTCAAAATAACATAATGAACATGAATGAATGCATAAACACAATTTATATCATGTAAATCAAAAGTTAGAAATCCCAAATTTTACCAAACCGGTGCAACTTCGTGGGGATGGCTACGACTCGCGTTGGAATGATTTAAAGGCTTGGATCGGTTCCTGGAAGCCTCAGGAGTATGAATCGATGGTTGAAATTGATTGAGAAAGACTCGAACTTGTGATACAAAATTCCCTAAGTTTGTTATTTTTTGGAATTTTCATGCTTGTGTATGAGCGCAGCATACCTTGTCCTTTGCATTTGGTCTTGTTGTGTATATATAGAAGAGCAAAATTAGGTCAAGACTTGTGAGAAAATATTTGGCATTCATTGAGAAATATTTGATTGAAAAATCAAATGTAATATTTCCAAAATTGCTCAATCTTCATGCAATCAATTCTTGTATGATTTGGCCAGCTTGCTGTGACTTACTTGGACCTCAAGAATGATAAATATCCAGCCTTGCACGCCTCATCTCTAATTTTTTTATTTTATTTTGATTTAATTTGATTTTTAATGGATAAAATATAAAATAAATACAATAAAAATGAACATGGCGCATGGATGGGCTTGGGTCCTCTTGATGATTTTAGAAACAAGTTCTAATCATAAAAATGTGGGCCCATTTGGAAAAATTTCAAGATTGCTCAATATTTCTTTCATACACTTCCTCAAAATTTCCAAACTTGCTCAATATCTTGCACAATTTTCATCATTTTAAAATGTTCTTGGACTTTTTAGAAAGCTTACGATGTCCTTTAAAGACTCCTTTTGGTTTCATCTTCATTGAAGCTTCTATGTTCATGTACACTTCTTTGGAAAAAGATAAGTTTTTGTTGACTTTTAGAAGGATCTATAATGTCTTAATCCATAACTCTCAAATGAATAATTTTTGGGCAAAGCTTGTGAGACACAAAGTTGTATATAATTGAATTCTCTTCAAAATGAGCATTAGTGTAAAATTTTCTAATAAAGTATGTGAAAGTTATGCCTGTTCAAAGTTCTATTGACTTTCCCCTTAAGAAACCCTAATTTAGAAACTTTGGCTTTTGATCAAATCTTGAGTTTTCTTGACTAATCATTATCAACCCTTGATCAAATGATAAATTTAACTTCAAAGTCTTGATTTTGACCAAAAATGATGAATTTTGACTGTATGTTGACCACAATTGACTTTTTGTCCAATTCAACTGATTTTCAACCATCTGAGCAATTGACTGAGCAAACTTGAGTTGTGAGGCTTGAAACTTGACATAGTGATGATTTGAAACATATTAGGAGACATGATGATCACTTGAGGCATTATAACTCATTTTTTACTTGAGAGAAGCAAAACCCTAGTTGTGGGTTGATTGCTTAGGAAAGGGTTTGTCTAGTCAACCTTTGAGGAACCCTTGAGTATGGAGACGTGTATTGACTTGAAAAATATGAGGGCATATTTTGGGTTATAACACTCACAAACTGTGGAAAACTTCTTACTCACTTTGCAACATCAAAATTCTGTGAAAACAACTTGATTACAAAAATAGCGGTTGCTCCCTCTATTTATAGATTTAGGTTAGCTTGCTCCCTAAGCTAAAGCTCAAAACTATGAAAGCATATCTATTTGGACCTAAATCAAATTTATTCTATTCTAGACTTAAATAAAAACTATTTAAATCTAAAACAAATCTCATCTGTCGAACCACGATTTTGATTGGGCACCATCCCTTCGACACACACAATTTCGACACACATGAATTACTTTCAACAAAGTAAACCATATTATTTGAACTCTTGAAGTAGAACTTCTAATATTGTCAATGATTGCTCCAAACTGATTGAAATGTTCCCATCCTTTGTTTGGTATCATCGAACTCAGGCCCAATTGTAACACCCCTTCTAAAATACCCCGAATAATATTAATTATATCAAGGATTTAAGTCACATTCCATCAGAGTTAACACGGAAAGCAAGGGATGCCACAATTATTTAATAAATAAAACTTCAATTAAACAGTAGCCATGCTACACCGAGGATCAATATTTCAGATAATTCAGTCAAATTAAGACCATGTCCTACACAGCGGAAAATATCATAACCAAAATGGAATAATCCAAACATTATTATTCCCAACCAAATTTAAAGAAACAATTAATCAATATCTAATTCCTCAACTAACGTTCCCCAGTGTTACAATCTAATCAGAGCATGACACTGACACGCGGGCTTAAATGATAAGCTCTAGAGCCATCCTCACCAACTCCTGAGCTGCTAACTTTAATCTAAAATTGTTAAAGTAAGGGTGAGACTTCTCATAATTAAAAACATATTATAAGCTTCTCAATCAACAGTATATTACAAGCATATTAATCCACCCATTTAGCATAACTTCAGATTCAATACACAGTTACAACCATACAATCATCATGCACAACAATTAACAATCAGAGAATGGTAACACTGGAAGGCATCCTAACATGTTACAATTCCATGCAAATACAGTGCAGACTCAATGCATGTGGTACCAACACGTGACCAAGTCACCCAACACGATCCATCATCAACGGACATGACCATCGATTCGTCCATAAATTCCCGGACACGAATCCAGCCTAACCACCCATCCTCACTCGGGTATCGGTTATCGGCAATCCAAGCCAAATTCCGCACAATGGGAATTAACTTCACCAAACAATGCATATGCACGCACATCACTAGCATGCAACATCAAATCAGTCTATGAACACACCAAATTATCATAACTGAATCCAAACCAAAAACATGATATTCCAACCATCATGCATACAAATAACAACAGCATAAACATGCTTTACATTCACTCAGTATCAATACATCCATCACTACAGCTTCACTGCTACATACACCTCAATGTGCGTCAATCAATAATTGTTTATTTCGAAATTCGACTCTTTTTCAAAATAATTTCAAGTTTTAGAAAATCTTTTCATTTTATAAGATAGAGCATTAAATTTAAGAAACAACGTCCAAAATGACACTCAAAACGGACTTACGGTTTGAAAGTTATGAATTTTCAAAGTTTTAAAAATTTTCAAAAAGTTTCAGTGGAACCCGGTTCCTCCCTGGGAGTAACCGGTTCCCACAATTCAGAAATAACACGCCCCTGGAAAAATGTATGGGGAACCCGGTTCCTCTAGGTAGGGAACCGGTTCCCAGAGAAAAATTAGATTTCTTTGGAAAATTTTAACGTGGAACCCGGTTCCTCCCCAGGAGTAACCGGTTCCTAAGTTCAAAAATGTCATTTTTCACCATTTCACATGCTGGAACCCGGGTTCTCCCACTGGGGAACCGGTTCCCACGACCTTCAGACCCAAAAACGCAGTTTGACAGCAACAGTTCCCAAAACCATTTTCTTATTCATTCCGAAACGTACCCACACGTTCTGACACCATAAAATCAATCATTCATCACCAATAACACACCATATAACATGTTTTATTCATCATTATTGATCCTATATCATACAAATCAATGAATTTCTACAATCCGACACAATCTGACACAAATAGGCATATATCCATAGAAACCTAGAAATTCCTAAACTGGGATTTCCTAACATGCTATGATCCATACGGTCGAATTTAAAACCGATAATACGAATTAACTAATCGAAATCACCCCTTACCTTGTGGGTTCTTCAAATTCTAACACTTTAGGTTTTCTTCCTTCCTTTTCCTCTTCTCAACTTCACGTATTCTTGTTTTCTCCAAAAATGACTCTTTTTCTTTCTTTTCCTTATTTTATTCCTTTTATTCCTTTAACATAAATAAAATAAATAATGTGAGTAGAGTCTTTTACTCTTCACACCCCCACTTTGCTCAACACACTTCCAATAAATCCATAATTAATCCCAATAAATCCAATATATTAATAAATTATGTTCTCAATTAAATTAATAATTAAAAATCATAATTATTTAATTATCGAATTATTTTGGGGTGTCACAACTCTCCCCAACTTAAAAGAGTTTTCGTCCTCGAAAACATACCTCAGACAAATAGTTCGGGATACGAGTCCTTCATCTGACTCTCCAGCTCCCAAGTGACATTTCCATCTGCTGGTCTTCCCCAAGCCACTCTTACCAATGCGATCTCTTTGCCTCGCAACTGTTTCAATTTCCGATCCTCTATCCTTGCGTCTCTTCCACATCAAATTCTCTGCACTGTATATCATCTACCTGAATCTCATGAGACGGATCAGCAATGTACTTCCTTAGCTGAGACACATGAAAAACATCATGCAAATTTGCAAGTGACGGCGGCAAAGCAATCTGATATGCAACCTTCCCAACTCTCTTGGTAATCTGAAAAGGACCAATAAAACGTGGAGTCAACTTCTTTGACTTCAAAGCTCGACCAATACCATCATCGAGTAACGCATAAAAACATGTTCTCCTTCACTAAACTCAAGATCTTTCCTCCTCTTATCGTGATAACTTTTCTGACGACTCTGAGAAGTCCTCATCTTCTCCTGAATCATCTTAATCTTTTCCGAAGTTTGTTGAACAATTTCTGGTCCAATCACCGCACTTCCTCCAGATTCATACCAACACAACGGTGTCCGACACCTTCTACCATACAATGCCTCAAACGGAGCCATACCAATACTCGAGTGAAAACTATTGTTGTAGGTAAACTCAATCAACGGTAGATAACTA
Source organism: Vicia sativa (assembly GCA_021764765.1). Taxonomy (NCBI): domain Eukaryota; kingdom Viridiplantae; phylum Streptophyta; class Magnoliopsida; order Fabales; family Fabaceae; genus Vicia; species Vicia sativa. The sequence goes on along the minus strand of CM038796.1, from coordinate 67,890,949 downwards.
TCCCAAGCTCCACCTTTCTCCAACACACAAGCTCTCAGCAAATCCTCTAATGACTGAATCGTTCTTTCCGTCTGACCATCAGTCTGCGGATGATAAGCGGAACTTAAATGCAACTTGGTACCCAACGCCTCTTGCAATCCCGTCCAGAACTTATATGTAAACCTCGGATCTCGATCCGACACAATGCTAGAAGGAATACCGTGCAAACTCACAATCTTCTCAACGTACAACTCTGCCAACCTCTCCATCGGATAATCCATTCTTATCGGAATGAAGTGAGCAGATTTCGTCAACCGATCCACAATGACCCAGATAGAATCACAATTCTTCGCTGTTCTTGGCAAATCAGACACAAAATCCATAGAGATTCCATCCCACTTCCATTCCGGAACAAACAACGGAACCATTAATCCTGACGGTTTCTGATGCTCGATTTTCGATTTCTGGCAAACCAAACAAGCATACAGAAACTTAGCAATTTCCTTTTTCATTCCCGGCCACCAAAACAACTTCTTCAAATCATGGTACATTTTAGTAGCACCGGGGTGAATACTCAACCCGCTACGATGTCCTTCTTCCAAAATACTCTTCCTAATCTCGGCAACCTCCGGAACACACACCCGATCACCAAATCTCATAACACCATTCTCGTCAATTCGGAACTCGCCTCCTTGACCTTGGTTGATCGATGTCAACTTATCAACTAATCCAATATCAGACTTCTGTCCATTTCTAATCTCTTCTAGAATACCACTAGTCAGTTTCAACATACCTAATTTCACACTATTCTGAGTAGTTTCGCAAACCAAACTTAAATCTCTGAACTGCTCAACCAAATCTAACTCACGGACCATTAACATCGACATATGCAAGGACTTCCTACTCAAAGCATCCGCAACAACGTTTGCCTTACCAGGATGGTAATTCAAACCGAAATCATAATCCTTTAGGAATTCTAACCATCTTCTCTGCCTCATGTTCAACTCTTTCTAATCAAAGAGATACTTCAGGCTCTTGTGATCACTGAATACCTCAAACCGAGAACCATATAAATAATGCCTCCATAACTTCAAAACAAATACAACAGCTGCCAACTCCAAATCATGAGTCAGATAATTCCTTTCATGTACTTTCAATTGTCGCGAAGCATAAGCCACGACCTGCTTATCTTGCATCAACACACCACCTAATCCCATTAATGATGCGTCACAATACACAACAAAAGACTTAATCGGATTTGGCAAAATCAAGATCGGAGCACTCGTCAACCTCCTCTTCAGCTCTTGAAATCCTTTCTCACATTCAACATCCCAAACAAATATCTGACCCTTCCTGGTCAACTTAGTCAACGGCAATGCTAGTTTGGAAAACCCTTCAATAAACTTCCTGTAATAACCTGCAAGACCCAGGAAACTACGGATCTCAGAAGCATTCTTCGGCGCTTCCCACTGAGATACTGCTTCTACCTTCGTAGGATCCACAGCAATTCCATTCTTGGAAATTACATGGCCAAGAAAACTTACTTCATCTAACCAGAACTCACACTTGGACAACTTCGCATAAAGCTTCTTCTCTTTCAACAATTCCAACACAACTCTGAGATGTTCTGCATGCTCTTCATCACTTTTCGAATAAATTAGAATATCATCAATGAACACCACTACGAACTTATCAAGATACGGATGAAATATTCTGTTCATATACTCCATGAAAACACCAGGTGCATTAGTAACTCCAAACGGCATAACAGAATATTCATAATGCCCATACCTCGTTCTAAATGCAGTTTTCTGAATATCCTCCGACTTCACACGAATCTGATGATATCCAGATCTCAGGTCAATCTTACTAAATACGCAAGCTCCAACGAGTTGATCCATCAAATCATCAATCCTCGGCAAAGGATACCGATTCTTGATTGTAACTTTATTCAGCTGTCTGTAATCAACACATAATCTCATTGAACCTTCCTTCTTCTTAACCAATAACACCGGAGCACCCCATGGCGAAACACTAGGACGAATAAACTTCTTCTCAAGCAATTCCTCTAATTGCTTCTTCAGTTCAGCTAATTCAGATGCCGACATGCGATAAGGCGCCATCGACACCGGACTAGTTCCAGGAATCAAATCTATAGTAAATTCTACCTCTCTCTCAGGTGGCAACTCACTAACGTCTTCCGGAAACACCTCTGGGAATTCATTCACCACTGGCAATCCATCACCCTTTGCTTTTCCCTCCGCTTCTATCGCAGAATACAACATAAACACCATCGCACCATCTTTCACAGCTAGGTTCATCCGCATAATCTCATTTTCGACTTTAACCTCCTCAGGGAAAATGACCGTCTTCTCAAAACAGTTGATATGAACCTGGTTGAATTCCAACCAGTTCATTCCAAGGATGATATCAAGTTGTTCTAGCGGTAGGCACACTAAATCCATACCGAAACCCCTACCAAAAATCACAACAGGACAATTCCTACAAACATATGAAGTAGTCACTGAACCCGACGCAGGAGTATCAATAACCATACTTCCATCCATATTAGAAATTTCCAAATTTAATCTTTTAGCATAATCTAACGCAATAAAAGAATGCGTAGCTCCAGTATCAATAATCGCAATCAAAGGTATGTCATTAATAAAACATGTACCTTTAATCAGCCGATCATCTGGTTTAGTCTCTGATCCAGACAATGAAAACACTTTACCACCAACTTGCTCTTTCTTGGGTTTTGTGCACTGAGGACGAGTATGACCCTCTTCACCACAGTTGTAACAAGTCACCACTCTCACTCTGCAATCATTGGCCACATGGCCGAATTTCCCACACTTGAAACACTTCTTATCATTGCTCTTACAGTCCACCATACGATGTCCTGTCTCACCACACTTGTAGCACTTAATGGAAGAACCGTAATCTCCTCCACGGACTTCTTCCCACCATCGGATCGATTACTCCTATCATAAGGCTTACCACGATCCATCGTTGCTTATCTTTCCTATCAACATACCTCGAGCATTCGACTTAGTGTTAGCAAGATCCTCCTCTAGAATCCTACTACATCAACGGATCGGAAAATCTTGATATGCGATACCGAATACCCCGCTTAATCTCATCACGAAGACCATTCTCAAACTTGATACATTTGGAAAATTCTCCATCGCATCGTTAGTATAGTGAGCATAATCGCCAACTCGTAAACTTGAAGCATACCACCGACTTGTTACCCGCTTGAGTTCCAAACTCAATCTCCTTCTTGCCTCGATGTCCTCGGAAAGTACCTCCTCGAAAAGCTCTCCGAACACCAAGTCAATGCAATACCATCTTCTTCGGTTTAGTTACGGTAGCAACCCACATCTCCGCTAACATGTGAGTTCCATATCTCACCTTCGGTCCCTCTACACGGTCAATCACTCAAGATCCTCTCGATCTCCTTCAACCACTTCGAGCGCTTGGGATCATGTGCACCCTTGAACAATGGAGGATTATTCCTCGAAAATTCCCCAATTGTCATCGGCACCACGACTCCTTGGTTCCCTCCGAGCACTCCAGCCAACATTCCCAAAGCCTCAGCAATAGCGTCATCATTCCTTCCGTTACCTCTTCCAGCCATTGTTCTGTAATATTACAAAACAATCTACATCAGCACACAAGTATCGACAGTGTTACTTACACTAGTCGCATACTAAAAGGGATAACGACACAAGACAAGACCGACTATGCTCTGATACCACTATTGTAACACCCCTTCTAAACTACCCCGAATAATATTAATTATATCAATGATTTAAGTCACATTCCATCAGAGTTAACACGGAAAGCAAGGGATGCCACAATTATTTAATAAATAAAACTTCAATTAAACAGTAGCCATGCTACACAGAGGATCAATATTTCAGATAATTCAGTCAAATTAAGACCATGTCCTACACAGCGGAAAATATCATAACCAAAATGGAATAATCTAAACATTATTATTCCCAACCAAATTTAAAGAAACAATTAATCAATATCTAATTCCTCAACTAACGTTCCCCAGTGTTACAATCTAATCAGAGCATGACACTGACACGCGGGCTTAAATGATAAGCTCTAGAGCCATCCTCACCAACTCCTGAGCTGCTAACTTTAATCTGAAATTGTTAAAGTAAGGGTGAGACTTCTCATAATTAAAAACATATTATAAGCTTCTCAATCAACAATATATTACAAGCATATTAATCTACCCATTTAGCATAACTTCAGATTCAATACACAGTTACAACCATACAATCATCATGCACAACAATTAACAATCAGAGAATGGTAACACTGGAAGGCATCCTAACATGTTACAATTCCATGCAAATACAATGCAGACTCAACGCATGTGGTACCAACACGTGACCAAGTCACCCAACACTGATCCATCATCAACCGGATACAGCGACCATCGATTCGTCCATAAATACCCGGACACGAATCCAGCCTAACCACCCATCCTCACTCGGGTATCGGTTATCGGCAATCCAAGCCAAATTCCGCACAATGGGAATTAACTTCACCAAACAATGCATATGCACGCACATCACTAGCATGCAACATCAAATCAGTCTATGAACACACCAAATTATCATAACTGAATCCAAACCAAAAACATGATATTCCAACCATCATGCATACAAATAACAACAGCATAAACATGCTTTACATTCACTCAGTATCAATACATCCATCACTACAGCTTCACTGCTACATACACCTCAATGTGCGTCAGTCAATAATTGTTTATTTCGAAATTCGACTCTTTTTCAAAATAATTTCAAGTTTTAGAAAATCTTTTCATTTTATAAGATAGAGCATTAAATTTAAGAAACAACGTCCAAAATGACACTCAAAACGGACTTACGGTTTGAAAGTTATGAATTTTCAAAGTTTTAAAAATTTTCAAAAAGTTTCAGTGGAACCCGGTTCCTCCCTGGGAGTAACCGGTTCCCACAATTCAGAAATAACACGCCCCTGGAAAAAATGTATGGGGAACCCGGTTCCTCTAGGTAGGGAACCGGTTCCCAGAGAAAAATTAGATTTCTTTGGAAAATTTTAACGTGGAACCCGGTTCCTCCCCAGGAGTAACCGGTTCCTAAGTTCAAAAATGTCATTTTTCACCATTTCACATGCTGGAACCCGGGTTCTCCCACTGGGGAACCGGTTCCCACGACCTTCAGACCCAAAAACGCAGTTTGACAGCAACAGTTCCCAAAACCATTTTCTTATTCATTCCGAAACGTACCCACACGTTCTGACACCATAAAATCAATCATTCATCACCAATAACACACCATATAACATGTTTTATTCATCATTATTGATCCTATATCATACAAATCAATGAATTTCTACAATCCGACACAATCTGACACAAATAGGCACATATCCATAGAAACCTAGAAATTCCTAAACTGGGATTTCCTAACATGCTATGATCCATACGGTCGAATTTAAAACCGATAATACGAATTAACTAATCGAAATCACCCCTTACCTTGTGGGTTCTTCGAATTCTGACACTTTAGGTTTTCTTCCTTCCTTTTCCTCTTCTCAACTTCACGTATTCTTGTTTTCTCCAAAAATGACTCTTTTTCTTTCTTTTCCTTATTTTATTCCTTTTATTCCTTTAACATAAATAAAATAAATAATGTGAGTAGAGTCTTTTACTCCTCACACCCCCACTTTGCTCAACACACTTCCAATAAATCCATAATTAATCCCAATAAATCCAATATATTAATAAATTATGTTATCAATTAAATTAATAATTAAAAATCATAATTATTTAATTATCGAATTATTTTAGGGTGTCACACCAACCATTTTATTACACAGTTCCAAATACCTCCAAAAAAAGGGCATTCAAAGAAAAGATCAATCGATTCCGTCTCCCCACACCCTCCACCACACTGAGAATTTTCCTGACTTATGACCCCCTTCTTACTAAGTTGTCTTTAGTTGGTAGCCAATTGTGTAATAGTCTCCACACGAGGAACAAAACTTTTTTCGGGACCGATTTGGTCCAAATCTCTGACCAGGATTTATTTAATTATGTCTTACAATCCGATCTCACGTCCTTATACCTCTCTTTCACTGAATATTACTCTACAAATTCTCGATCGCCTGCTTCTAATTGACATATATCCCGCCACCACAATGAACTATTTGAAACATAAGATCTTGATATACATCCACTTTCCCATATCTATCTGACAGAGCCTTAAACCACAAACCTCGCCTCTCCTTTTTTATTTTCGACACCCACATACCTAATAACGCAGAATTAAAATCTCTCAAATTTTTTATTCCTACTCCTCCCTCTTCTATAGGTCTACAAATTTTGTCCCATTTTACCCAATTTAGTTTTCTCACCTTGCCGCTAACCCTCATAAAAACCTTTTAAACACAGATTCAAGTTTCTGAATAATATCTGCTGGAGCTTTGAAAAAGGATGAAAAAATATACCGGAATTTCCGACAGGACAAATTAATTAATACGACTTTACCACCAAAAGATAGATGTTTATTTCTCCACATTGATAATCTTGCTTTCATTGTATCACCACTATTTGCCATGACTTGTTAATTCTTGGGTTTGTACCGATCGGTATCCCAAGATAATTGAATGATATGCCTCCTACCTTACAATTCAGAATTTTTGCTGCATTTTGGAGCCATCATTGGCATATGTTGAGTCCGAAAATAATGCTTTTTTGGAAGTTGTCTCTCAATTCCAACATTATTTTGAACAACAACAAATTTGTTTTTATACTCCTAACATTTCCCCATTTCTTTTTGCCAAAAATTATTGTGTCATTCGTGTATTGAAGATGTGAAAAGCTATCCATTCCTTTTTCGAATTTGAAACCAAAAAATTTCCCCATCTCAACAGCTCTTTAAATGAGTATTGTCGACACCCCATAGACCGTATTCATGACAAATAGGAACGACTAAAGAACACGAGTTCTATTTACCAACGACTCATGGATACAATTATGCGCAGAACCTAAAAGTATATATAGATGACATGGTAGTGAAGATAGCAGACGGAAGTCATCATCACAATAACTTGGAGGAGATTGTCATCGGTTATGAAATATAACATGTGCCTCAACCCTAACAAATGTTCCTTTGGGGTCTAAGCTGGCAATTTTTTGGGCTTCATGCTAACTCATAGAGCATTAAGGTGAACCCCGATAAATGTCAATCCATCATTAACATGCAAAGTCCCATATCGTAGAAGAAAGTCCAGTAATTGACCGACAAAATATCCGCTCTATCAAGATTCTTATGTTGCTCAGGGGATAAGTCAATTAATTTCTTGACGACGCTTAGAAAGACAAAATAGTTCCAATGGACCAGAGTGTGTGAAAATGCCTTTTAGGAACTTAAGGATTTCTTAGCCACACTGCCCATTTTGGTTCGCCCTCAAAAAAGATACCCATTGATTTTATATCTTTCTGTCTCGGATAAGGCTTTGAGCTCTATTTCGGTATAAGAAGGAGAAAATAAAGAAAGAACTTCATTAGCAAAATACTAAAAGAAGTGGAGTCGAGGTACCTAAAAATTTAAAAGTTGGATTTAGACGTTGTAGTCATTGCCCAAAAATCGAGACAGTATTTCAAGGATATGCCATGGTAGTGAATAAAAACTACCAAGTGAAGCAAATACTCACCAAAGCTGACCTGGAAGGAAAAAGGATATCGTGGTAAGTAGAATTATCCGAGTTTGACGTACCTTTTTCTCAAAGAAGCGCCATCAAGTCACAATTCTTGGCGGGCTTCTTAATAGAATTCAGCACCACTGCCAATGCAAAGCCCCTTTGCATCTAGTTTCTATCTATAGACGGGTCATCCAACTTAAAAGGAAGTGAGTCCTATATCATCTTGGGGGGGGGCTTGAGAATTACTACTCGAACAATCATTATGTTTCAACTTACAAGTGAGCAATAACTAGGCGGAATATGAAGCTTTGTTGGCCTAAATTAAATTAGTCTAAGAGGTAGAAACAACTAATATGCAAATGAAGATTGACTCATAATTAGTTACAAATAAAGTGTAGGGAAAATATCATACCAAGGATCCTAGGTTATCAAAATTCTTGAAAATGGTATAGGAGGCGATTAGAGGTTTCCAATCATTTGAGGTAAAGCTTATTCTACGGGAAGAAAAATAAGAGTAGACCTATTGGCGAAACTCGCTAGTACCAAGGGGTCGGGTATGAACATAACTGTGATCCAGCAAACTTTAAAATATCACAACACACACTTTGACGAAGTGAGCATGATTGAACTAAGAAAGAGTTGGACATTGCCCATATTGAACTACCTTTCCAAAGATGGCTTACCCGAAGATTCGACAAAGGCCCGGAAGATTAAAAGGTTGACAACATGTTATACCACATGGAGGAAACATTCAAACACAAACGGTGAGTAATCATAATTCATTATAAAAGATATAAGAAAAAGATTAGAAATTATATGCATCATCATCATCATCACTATAACAACATATAACATTATCCACAATTCGTGACTCATACTTATACATCATAGTTAACATACATACAACTTTCATCATAGAAATCATGATATAACAAACTAACTTCACACAATCAACATGTCACACATCATCAAAAAATCTATGCAATATCACATAATTGTTATGCACGACATCGACTCAATGCATATTGATAGTTTCAACGAAAATCTATAACCAACATTTGTCTTACCTTAAAAATTATAATTATGTATTATATAAAGATACATCATGTGATGAATAGTCTCAGAGAATTTAATTTATATGCATATAAGGAAGAACATACTTATTTTCATAATTATTATATATTAGTACGGTGCTTGAATATAAGTAAAGAGTGGAAAAGTAATGGGGGCACATACCCCTTAACTCTATACATAACTTCGTCTCTGATATAATCAATTCCTTCTTGAAATAAAAGTACACCAAATCTCTACCATCACCATAGATAACACTTCACCAAATCTCTGGACAAAGGATCAAGCTACTCGCACTCGAACCATCACCATATAAAAAGAAGCCACAACATGATTTAGAACATAAGTTTCACAACATGAATGCATAATTGACAACATGCAACAACAACAACGACATCCCATATATGTTCGACCTCAGCTAGTTAAATTCATCATCAACACCTTCATCATCATCATCATCATTAACATATGATGTATATATATAATTTAGATCTAGAACCTCATCACAATACCATCATAAATATCACATCAACATTATCGTAACAACAATCAAGTTTCATCATTACAACACGTCATCATAGCATATAAGATATATAATAATCAAATTACAATATATATATATATATACACAGGAAAAATAGATCAAATAATTCGTCTAATTCTTCCATGACATAGCTTTGTACGTCAGCTTCCCAACACTTTGAATGACGCATCAATCGGAGTCACGAAACTTCAATTAAGACGCATTTAGTTTTACTACCAAACTTCTCACCGCATTGTCGCCTAGTGACGTGTTGGCGAAATCTTTGCCTCGAGATTGCTCAGCAAAATTTGTGATCCAAACCATCGCTGATTCGCTGTCCCGGAGAAATGAGTGATCCAAACCTTCGCCGCTTCGCTCCCTCAATGAAGCCTTGGCGAATTTCTCGCCTATAGCTCGATTGACGAATCTTGCGATTCTGCAACTTGTCAAGTGCGATTCGCTTCTTCCACATACCTCTTTTAGGTCTGATTCCAGGTATCATACTCATCCAACCCCTTTGGTTCTTCTATTCCCTAATCTTTCCTTTTGTGTTCTCCAATTTTTTACGTAACCACAAAATGATTCATCTTTTTCCCTTATTTTTTCTTTTTTCTATTATAATTATTTCTCCGACTTAAGATTTTCCCCTTATACCCTCGCTTACTCACATGTACTTATCCTTATACCCCTAGTCTCTCTACTCATCATAATATTCCATTTTATTATATTATTTTAACTCTAACTACGTAAACTAATAATTATTTAGTCTAAAATAATTCTAAGTTTACATCTACATTTCACTATTAATCCAACAGCATATTAACATAATTTATATAATATTCACAATAATTCACAAAAACACAAAATTCTAGATTTTGGAGTATTACATTACACGCATAAGCATTTTGGATTGATAAGTAAGATGAATCAAAGGCTGGAGAAAAGATAAATAGTACAAGAGAATCAATGAAAATTATTGCAAATAGAGTTGTAGATCAAGAAAAAAATATAAATGCACCATGGAGAATGAGAAAATGATGACGTTCATTGGTTTTTCCTGATATCACATTAAGACACAAAAATTGAACTTGATAATAGACGAATTCTAATTAGATGGATCAATTACAATGGTCGAATATATACAAATGAAATTTTTTCTTTCGTATTTTTATAATAGATTTTACAAAACCGTTTTTTAAATATTATAAATTTTTTTATATTATTTTTTTTAAATTGAAATACTAATTTTGACATTTTATTATATAAACATGCATCGAAGACTAAATATATAGTTAAATCACTTTTTTTTTATTTTTAAAAAAGTTCATTTTAAAAATAAATTTTATGAATATATATATGTATATATTTGAAATGACTTCAAAATTAAGTGAATTTTTAACATTTTGATATTCAAAATTTTTTTTTAATAAAAGGATGAAATATCTAAAATAATATTTTAAGAATAATTATTCAAACAGAATTTTCATTTGAAGTTTTTATAAAAAATTTCTTTATAATTTTTTTTACACAAAATTGTGTTACACTATAAAAAATCATTTAAAAAAACAAAACAAACTAACCAATAGTTGCTGCGTTAGCAAATAACTAATTCAACTAATATTCAAATTGAATTGTTACAGAATCCTACAGTTGACTAATAAACTATGGGAATTTCTCTACCCACCTAGTGAGTTTCTCTCACACCCTTGAAAAATCAAAAATATCCTTCGCAAGTTAACTTGCGAATTCACCCAACAAGGTGAATTCACAAGTTAACTTGCGAATTGACCTTTTTAGTGAATTCGCAAGTTAACTTACGAATTTACCTTATATTGTACGTTTTATTATTTTAAACGTTGACATTTGAAAAATAACCTTAATTCGCAAGTTAACTTATGAATTCCCTTTTTTAGGTGAATTCGTAAGCTAACTTACGAATTGTCTCTTTGATATGCTGCATGATTGCCTCTTTTGTCGGGGATTCTTGATATTATTAACTAATTTTAGAGTCATAGGTTTAGAGTTATCACGTCTAGGTCCTTGTTTCTTTACATTTTTGCCAAATTCGTGTTTTAGAGTCAAAAATATTTAAAAAATCGATTTTTGAGAAAATTGCGTCCGCTTGAAAATAAGTTCCGAGCATTTGAAGTCAAAATTCCTCTTTTTTCTATTTTTTATGATTTATTTACTGTTTTCATAGAGTCGAAGAAAGTGGAAAAAATTCTCAAAATTATATTTTTAAGTCATTAGATTAATTTTGGTGTTAGTTTATTTTTTTGATTTTATTTTAATCAATTTCCTTTATTGTGTTTGTTTTTGACTATTTAGGGACATTGTTGGCATTTTTACAATTGTTGTTGCATTGCTGGCCCAATCAAAAATTCGTAAGTTAACTTACCAATAAGGTGAATTCGTAAGTAAGTTAACTTAATTCACCTTATTTTTTAAAAATAAGATGAATTCGCAAGTTAACTTGTGAATTGACCTTATTTTTTTAAAATCGTGGATTATTTCATAAGTTAACTTACGAAGTCACCTTATTTGGAGAATTCGTAAGTTAGTTACGAAACTGGGGGTATTTTTTATTTTTCACTAGGTTGAAGAAGAACCCCACTATTTAGGTGGGGAAAGAAATTCCCTAAACTATAACCTCTTAACTAACTTCAATGGCTTCATTATGTTGTTCTTCTGCATGGTTAAAACATATTGAAACAACCGGCTGAACATCATCCGATAACTATATCAATGAAGTTGCCATCGAGCGTTTTTTATCTCACAAAAGGAGAAAGGTAAACGTATCGCGAAAACCTGAAAGAGATAAGACACGGTCTTGCGACCGAGAGATAGGGTAAGGGAGTCTATTATGCGAAGGGAAGGTATTAACACCCCACACGCCCGTAGTACTCTACGGTATCCACTTCTATTTTCTACCTAATGGGTGTGTTTATATCTATTTACTGCTTAATTGCCATATATGTATGCTAAAAGAGAATGCATGTGAAAGAAAAGAAAATAAAGAAAACACGGGGAAAAGAAGGAAGTATTTACAAAGTTTGCTCGATCGAGCCCCGTGACAAGATGCCTACGTATTTCCTCGTGCAATGGGAAAGTCAGAGCGTCGTAGTTCGGCTCATATGTTTTGGTGGGTTTTGTGATTTTTACTTATGAAAAAGAATTTTAAACACAAAAGAAAACCCGTAGGCAAAAAGGTTTGTATTGGTTAATTGCTTTTACCTTGAAAAAGGAGTTTGAACCATTATTAAATGTTTTAATTTTCAAAAGAAAATAAAATAAGTTTTAATTTTATTACATGCAAGGATGCAAAAAAGAAGAAAACAAAACAAAAGGGAAACTAACTAGTTCTACCCCTAATATTATCGTGCAAAGTGGACCTATGGTTGAGGATTAAAGTCTAAGCTCGAAGACTATCCTAATCGAGCAAACCTAGGGAAACTATCCTAACATCCACCTCGGTTGAACGACCAAGGGATGAAGAGGGATTAAACAAACAACTGCTTTGGCAGAAGCACACAAACAATGCAATGTGCAAACAAATGTCAAACAAGCATAGGCATAACCTAAAGAGCAAATGATGCGAGTTCTACAATAAATGCGAACTCCAGGAATAAGTGGAGAGTCAGAATAAGGGACTCTGGCCACTTTGTTATTGACTCGATAAAGGAATAGTAACACGATTCGCGTGTACCATACAAGACACAAACTAGAACTATGGGGGACGACTTCCGACCCTTTCCGCTTGCCCTATCAATGACTCGATGATAGGAAATATAAAAAGCGGGACTTTTCTTGGTGGTGCCACGTCGGGTGTCCTACCCACTTCTGACCTATACAAGCATAATTGTAAACACAATGAAAACGCCTCCCTATGCACGAAAGAGGACTTTAAACAAACCAAACACAATTAGCAAACATAAGAGCCCTAAACGGGTCTTTAAATAAATCATAGGGGTTCCTGAACATGCTCCAACTACGGAAGCCCCATCATATATCTCTATTCCTACTTCTCATGGCAAAGAAAGCGGTAAAACCCTACTTCTCATGCTCTCTAGAAAAGAGGTAAAAGAATGCAATAAAAAGGTATAGAAAATACCAAACGAATGATAATCCGAAGAGCACTGCGAGCTAAGAATACTCCGGAAAACTTCGAGTAAAGCTGCAAGAGGATACGAAGTATACAAGTCCACATCACAAACTGAATCTCTGTAAGAAATACAATTCAAACAGAATGCAAGAAAAGAGATATAACGTTGGATATACAAATCCGCACTACAACCAACACTCGCATGAAATACAATTCACACAAAGAAGTACAACAACGTGATATGGAACATACAAGTCCAATCACAAACTGAATCCCTGCAAGAAATACAATTCAGACAGAAAACCAAAATGAATGTAACATCGGATATACAAATCCGCGTCACAACAACACCTGTATGAAATACAATTCACACAAAGAAGTGTAGCAACGTGATATTGAACATACAAGTCCAATCACAAACTGAATCCCTGCAAGAAATACAATTCAGGCAGAAAACCAAAATGAATGTAACGTCAGATATACAAATCCGCGTCACAACAACACCTGTATGAAATATAATTCACACAAAGAAGTGTAGCAACGTGATATGGAACATACAAGTCCAATCACAAACTGAATCTCTGCAAGAAATACAATCTAGGCAGAAAACCAGAATGAATGTAACGTCGGATATACAAATCTGTGTCACAACAACACCTGCATGAAATACAATTCACACAAAGAAGTGTAGAAACGTGATATGGAACATACAAGTCCAATCACAAACTGAATCCCTGCAAGAAATATAATCCAGGCAAAAAACTAGAATAATTGTAATGTCGGATATACAAATCTGCATCACAACAAACACCTACATGAAATACAATTCACACATAGAGGTGTCAAAGTAATTTGGGACATACAAGTCCATACTACAATCAGAACCACCTGCAAGAAATACAATTCGAGAAAAAAATGGTTCAGGGTATAACATCGGATATACAAATCTGTGTTACAAACAGTACCTGCATGAAATACAATTCGTACAAATACATGATCGAAGTAATATGGGACATACAAGTCCATATCACAATCGGAACCACCTGCAAGAAATACAATTCAAGCAGAAACTAGTCCATAATGCATTATCGGATATACAAATCCGTGTTACAAACAATACCTGCATGAAATACAATTCATACAAATACATGATCAAAGTAATATGGAACATACAAGTCCATATCACAATTAAGGCACCTGCAAGAAATACAATTCATACAAGATACCAGATAATCGCACAATACAGAATATACAAATCCATATCTAAATCGACAAAGATCAAGGTCTATGATAAACAAGTGTCAAAACAAGTCTAAGAATCAATAAACCAACAATTAGGAAGCATGCTAAGCCTAAATTTCGATAACGGGCAGAAAATGTGCATTCTAAAGCTTACCTAAACATCTCTAAAAATAGAGGGAAAGATTGGTAATTAATCATGCAAGAGGAACCTAGAAGAACTATACAATTATCAAACTAGTCCTAAGAGTTAAACCACTAAGAGTTAGCTTTGAAATTCTATTTACAAACCTAAGATAAGATTTGAATTTAACCACAATTAAATGGGAGAAAATATCCTAAAGTTTCTAAGAAACACATGGTATTACACTCCTAAAATTAGTCAATTCAAACGACAAAGGAGAAACATGCTTTTAAACATTACAAGCTAATCGAAACTTGAGAATTAAGTGAGTATTGCATTAAATTAGATATTAAAAACTACAAGTCAGCATCTAATCCCTATTTAATGGTCTCAAGCAAAATGTACAAGAAATATCATGATTGAAACAAAACTATGTGTAAAACTAAGTCAAAACGATCAATCGTCACTCTAAGGGTTAACTATCATGGTACCCTAATCATTTGACTCTATTATCAATTCTAAAACAAGGTAAGAACTACCTAAACATGTCAACATGTTAATAAAAAATTTAGTTGAATGTTAGAACAAGTAATAGACATTATATGCAAAAGATCGATTCCTAACTAGATGAAATAGCAAGCAATTTTACATCTTTGTGTCATGCAAAAGGAAAATCGGATAAAACCTAAAAGGATCTAAAAAACTATGGGAAAAATATCTAAAAACTCCTAATACATCGTAGAATAAGAATGTTACTTTTAGGAATTTTTGTTGTTAAGAAACGATCAAAAATTGCACACATAATGCAGAGTGTTATGGGAAAATCGCTTCTAAACATGTTATCGAAAACAATTAAAATGGGACCTAAATTTAATTATAAAAAATCCCAAAAAAAAGTGATAAAACTCTAAAAGTCCTAAAGTATCAAGAACCTATTTATTCAGATTTTTATTGTCGAGAAACGATCGAAAACCACATTGAAATATGCACGGTATCATGGTGAGACAACCGGCTGAACATCATCCGATAACTGTATCAATGAAGTCGCCATCGAACGTTTTTTATCTCGCAAAAGGAGAAAGGCAAACGCATCGCGAAAACCTAAAAGGGATAAGGCACGGTCTTGCGACCGAGAGATAGGGTAAGGGAATCTATTACGCGAAGGGAAGGTATTAGCACCCCACGCGCCCGTAGTACTCTACGGTATCCACTTCTATTTTCTGTCTAATGGGTGTGTTTACATCTATGCTACTGCTTAATTGCTAAATATGCATGCAAAAGGAAAAGAGAAAATAAGAAACCACGGGGAAAAGAAGGAAGTATTTACAAAGTTTGCTCGGTCGAGCCCCGTGACAAGATGCCTACGTATTCCCGCGTGCAATGGGAAAGTCAGAGCGCCGTAGTTCGGCTCACTTGTTTTGGTGTGTTTTGTGTTTTTTACTTGTGAAAAGGTTTTGAACACAAAAAGAAAAGAAAGCGCGCAAAGGCGAAAAGAGTTTGTGTTGGTTGGTTGTTTTTACCTTGAGAAAGGAGTTTAAACCATTATTAAGTGTTTTGAGTTTGAAAGGAAAAACAAGTTTTAGTTTTATTCACAATGCAATATGCAAAAAGAAACTAGCAAAGCAAAAGGTTAGACCTATGATTGAAAATGAGGGAATCTCTACCTATGTTAACATGCAAAGGATGCAAATGAAACTAGCAAAGCAAAAGGTTAGCCTTATGGTTGAAGATACAAGGGAATCTCTACCTATGTTAACATGCAAAGGATGTGAATCCTAAAGTCTAGGCTAGAGAACCAAACCTAACCAAGGGAACCTGCAAGAAACAAACAAGCAAATATGCACAAATCACAAGAATTGCCCTAAACGGGTCTTTAAATAAACCGTAGGGTTCCCGAACATGCTCCAACCACGGAAGCCCCTTCATACATCTCTATTCCTACTTCTCATGGCAAAAGAAAGTCAGAAAGCCCTACTTCTCATGATATCTAGGAAAGCCGTAAGAGAATGCGATAAGTGAAGTAAAATAAATACCGACGGATATTAAACCAAGAGCAACGCAAGCTATAGAAATACTCCGGAAAACTTCAAGTACAGCAGCCATGCAATGAGAGTAAACCGTGAGAATAGCTCGAGGCATCAAAGCAAAGAGGATGCGCGCAGCGCATGTGAAGCAACAACGTCTGCAAGAAGGAGTTAGACCCAAAAGCAAACAAAAGGATGTACACGGGTGTACAACCACAAAACACCGCAAGAAGGAGTTAGACCCAAAAACAAGTATAGAAATGCACACGTGGTGTACAAATGAAAACCACCCGCAAGAAGGAGTTAGACCCAAAACAGACAAACGGATGTATACGCGGTATACAAACGCGTAGCAAACAAGTCCTCATAACAATCGTAACACCGCACAAAGGTACATATCCGTATAAAACAACGTAATATGTTTCTGAAATAAGAGAAAACACAAAGCAAAACGCGTATAAAACGCAAACAGAACCATGGGAGAAGTGGTATGTTAGTGTACCACAATTAGGTACTTAACCAAAATATCCTCAATGTACCTTGCACAAGTCAACAAACATGTCAAAAATAACAAGGAAGCGGAAATATAATTGCATATTCACATCACATGTCAAAATATGATCCAAAGGTGAAGAAATGGAATGTAAATGTGTATAGCAACATAAGAATGGAAAACCGGGCAGCAACACACACATAATGCAAAACAACTCATGAACAATATCAAATCGAGCTAAGTCCATTATAATAGTTCTCAAATGCAATTATATTAGTTCTACCATGAGATACTAATTATATGACTCAATTAAGGGTTCTAAACCAAAGCGCCAACTATCTAAACATGCCAACATATTAGTCAAGAGGTTAGTTGAGGGTTAGAACAATTATTAGACATTATATACAAAGAAAATTAACACCACAAGTGTATGTGTGCGTAGTGTATAAAAAGGTTCGTTCCGACACCTTTCGAGTCCAAAAATCACCATTAAGGATAAATATGAAAAGTGAACCAAAACACAAGGCACGAGCTAATGAAAACAATCAAAATAATTTATCAAAAATATCGGAAGCTATGCACACGCGCACGGTCTCAAAAATGCGAACGGTTTGGTCAAATCTCGTTCAAAAATACAATTTTCGCACAAAAGTCAGCAGCTCCCAGAATTGACCGAAACATGTCCAAATCCAGAACCGTTCGCGTGGAGAGCTTCAGATGGCTCGAGAAACATGATTTACATTAAGAAAAGTCGAAAAAACTCATTACGGATCAAAAGTTAGAGCCCAAACAAATATTATGTCCAACTTTACCAATTGTCAAAGTGTCATGTTATTTTCCACCAAAACTCAAATAAACTTGTTTCCAATGTGTTTTTGTGGTTTTTAGATGAATAAAAATGCAAGTGTATGTGATATCATGTGCAAGTGATACATACTCAATGCAAATACTACCTAAATGCTATGCAAACATGTAAGAATGTTGAGAGAAATTAGATGTTCAAAGTGTCAAAGTGTTGTGAAAAGTGAACTTTCAAGATATTGTTATGCCATAAAAGTCAAACAACACCATATCAAATTAATTCAACTATCCTACATGCAAATGTATGGATATGCAAAGATGAAAATTATGTCACAATGTATGAATTCAAGTGTGTGTGAGTTGTGTGCAATGTAGATGTAGTGCAAGTGTACCTAAAAACTAGGTGTTAGTTCCTACAATTTCAATGCATGAAATAAGCCTCAAATTAATGATTCAATGCATGTCAAAGAATTTACATATTACTTGATACATGATCATATAATTAGTGATGCAAAATGCTCACATCAAGTACCTAAATACAATGCAAAGTCACAACACAAGTGTAGGTGTGTGTAGTGTGTAGAAAGTTTGACACCGACACCTTTAAGGCTCCAAAAACGGATCATGATCAATGAATTCGACAAAACAAATGCTATAATCGGAATCCACACGGAATTTACAAGGAATCTCAATATTCAATTTCAAGAAATTCAACAATTGAAAAATCGATTGAAATAAGCACTTAAGTAAATAAGCACTTACTTGTACTTGAAGCTTTGAGTTGAAATTGATGAGGAAAATCTTGTAACTCTCCAAGAAAATACCAAATCAAAGTTGAATTGATGATAATAAGAGTGGAGAATCTTGAATCCTTAGAGAATTAATGAAGAGGAAAACTTCAACTCTTCACTTCGACACTTTAAACGCTCTTCAATGTTCTTGATTGATGAAAATCTTGATTTGATCCTTGAGAATTGAAAGGGAATCGAAGAGTATGGGGCTGTACCGGAGAAGGAGAGAAGAAGAAAAAATAAGAAAAAGTTTTCCGGCGCGGTGGTTTTGGAATTCCGGTGGTGGTTGTTGGTGGTTGTGCCACTTTGAGTTGAGAGAGAATTGAGAGAGAAAAGTGAGAGCTCTTGGGTCAAATTTAACAAATGATTCTCTCTCCCAATTTTGTGAGTGGTAAAATATATTTATAATATGAAAAATTGGGCTTTGGAGTGTCTTGGATCCACAATTAAGTCCTAATCGCGATTATCAAAATGATTTTCGTACACAGTCCAAAACAGCCTAATCCGTGCGGAATTTGAAGTCGGAATGTAAACGAAAAATGTCCGGAACGCGATTTTTCTTGCGTGAATCAAAATCCCGACTTGATCCGATGAATGGTCAAGGTGATATGAATTTTTAAAGTTTCAGCACTGTTTTCGGGCCACTGACACATGCAGAATTTTGTTTGCGCTCTGTGGGAAAAATGCCTCAGACGAGGATATTCTGATCGGAATTTGCACATGCGTATCTCTGGGACATTTGAAGCTAACAAGATTTGTGAACTTTTGGCACCGGTCCCGTCCCGTTTCGATGAAAATCGAGTGAGATATGATTTTTCGAACTTCGCGTATCAGATGAAAATTGCTCAGTTCAGCTCAAAAATCAAACTCAGAGAATAAAATTCTGGTACCGATCGGTGGGGAATTAGCTCTCGAGTTGCAAATAGAAGTTGTAGAGGACCTTGATACGGAATTTTAGAAATTGATCCCGCTCAATTCCGAGCTTCCAGCTAGAAAATAAAGCCTTTTCGGTGAGCCAAAACGCACGGTTCAGCACAAAAATCAGCTTAATATGCCGGGAAAATGACCTTTGAGAGCCTTCCTCACAAAATTCCTCTCGACTTTCAAACGAAAGTCGTGGATAATAATGAAAGGAAAGTGCCAGTCGAAAATCAACAGAAAATACCCAAGGAGATGAGAGATACGCCTTCTGGAGTGCCCAAAATGCACCGAAACCCAAAATCCACTTTATTGAGAAATGAACTCTTTTTGGTGCCATTCGAATACCTGGAATCTGATATTCCTTATGATGGATGCTATGCATGGTATGGCATGTATTATTATGCAATGGAATTATAAGCCAGAAAAGAAACGGGAAAGAGGAGGGTAAAATTTGGGGTACAACACCGCCTTATTCAATCATCCTCTAGCTTGAAGCGAGGTGGCTTATGCCTTCGAGCGACAAGGTATGAGGTGATTGAATACCAAACGGACCCGAAATTTACACTCAATCCCGTGTCGCATCAAGAAATAGGTGTGGACATTCCAAGATTCTAAGGAACCTCACTGGAGAAAAGAAGCATGTTGCGCCAGAGCTTAACTGGGCCACAACCAAAGAAAGCATGTAATAAAATAACTCGTGAAGGTACAAGTGCTAACCTGACCTAAGAAGAATTGGCCTCTACCCAATTCAATCCGCGATGTCAGGGGAGAGCTGACACGTAAGCGGAAGCAAAGACTTGATACACTGACTAGACTACCACATTACGCCAGGGAATAACCGGACGGATTAGTGATGCAAAGGCTAGAAAATGCCGAGTAGGCTTTACTGACTCAGAACGCTACGCTCTGAGAAGGGAGACAAAAGTGGGTATTTGTTCCCGAAAAGGCACAGGAGTAGGACCTGTCCTAAGAATTGTTGCACCGTGGATGTCTTTGGCTTCAACGAAGACGAAGACCGAAATGTCGACCAGCACACACAATGCAGAGCAACTTGCATCATGTGTAAGGAAAGAGAGAGATGCTCAGACCTTGACCAAGAATTGGTAGCGACTCAACTCTTGTGCAAAAAGAAGGAAGCAAGGGTAGGGCTTGCTGAAGACGTGTTGCACCGGGGTAAGAGCCGGCAGTTTCAACACCAAAAGACGTGTTGCACCAGAGAATACTAGCAGCTTCAACACCAAAGGAAATGCCCCACACCCAAAAGCTATCCTTGCTAGGATTTCAGAGAGACATTGGAACACCACTGGGGACTAAAGATTCATTGCTTTTGGCTTATAATTCGATGAAAATGCATGAATTCCCTAAAAGGTAATGCAAATGCGATGATGCATGTTTTCAAAAGATGAATGTGAACGGCACCAAAAGGTCACAAGATGATCAACTTCAACTGATAATCCACCGGGAGATAATAATGGAGATCAACCAAGGATGCGACGGTCTGGTAAATCCAAAAGGAGCCTTTTGAAGAGATCGGATCTACCATATAATCCTCGCCGAGGAGATGATGTCATAGGAAGCTTGTCACCAGAGAGATCCGTGGGGAATAAAAGGAACACCTGAGAAGATCTTCCACCGCTACCCACTACAACTCTAGCTGGGGAGACAAAGATATGTCAACTGCTGGGGATGTCAAGAGATGAGAACCCTCTGGGGAGGATCATCTGTGAATAATATGCGACTCATTGGGGAATCAAATGCTTGATCAATAATCCAGATAAAACCTCCATAGGGAATATCAGATACAACCCACTGCGACTTTGGAGAACATCCACTAGGACTTTCCGAGACAAATATTGTCAACCCGCACTGGATTGGTACCATGTTTTGCAATAAGGATCACGATAACAACATCTCGGGAGATTCACCAAATATAGTATGCTGATGACAAACACTACATCTGATTCTTTGCAGAAGTTTCACTCGGGGTTTTCTCGTCCATGCTTACTGAAAACGAGATACTGAATTTCATTGGAGGATGGCGTGAGGGCACCAAGCTGTGAGATACCTGATAATGGAAGAAAAATCCATGAGAGGGAGCATCGTCGGTCAAGGACGAACTCGAGAGAAAGGACACCCGTGTGAGGATGAACTTGTAGGAAAAAGAAGAAGAGGACGTCGGACGAAGACGAACCCGCGTAAGAAAGAACAAGACAAATATATGAAAACGAATTAATAAGGAAAAGAGAACGTCGGGTGTAGACGAACTCGCAAGGAAAGAACATCTGCGAGAAGATGAACTTGCAAAGGGGAAGAGAACGTCTAGTTAAGACGAACTTGCGGGGAAGGACATCTGTGAGAAGATGAACTTGCAAAGGGGAAGAGAACGTCTAGTCAAGACGAACTTGCGGGGAAGGACATCTGTGTGAAGATGAACTTGCAAAGGGGAAGAGAACATCTAGTTAAGACGAACTCCGACAAAAGTTGTTGAAGGCATGGACACCGAAGAAAGTGTCTGCAAGAACTATAATATCCCTCAGGCCAAAGGCGGGGTATAATTCTTCAAGAGTATCAAGCATTTGGATTACCACACACCGAGTGTGGATACCCAAATGTCTGGAAAGGTAATGCAAACACGGGTAAGATAACCGACGGTTTTGCACAAACGAAGAGCGTGCGACTCATTGCGAAAAAAAACAAAAGACAACAAGTAAAAGCTTGAATCAAGAAGAACAAATCATCCTGACAAACTTCTAAAGACCCAATCTGAAGACCATTTCTGTTTAGAAACAGACTCAAAAGGGAGGACCCTACATTGAAGAGTATTCTTCAAGATATAGGAATTTGAATCAAATGAGTAATCAGACATCTGCAATATGTCACCCATACGCCACTTTCGAACCCCGAGTGAAACATAGATAATCAACATGCCCCTGCGTCTCTGAAAGGATTGGCCAACCTTGACAAAGTTGCCCCAGTTTTAATGAGCCCTGAAGGATATAATACCATTTTGAATGCCCCAGATTAAGATGATTCTTTGAAAGGCCGTTCAATAGGTTTTCGACAACCCGCTCCTGGGACAATCAAGGTATTCATCCGATGCTCATTATGCAAGCTATCGGATGTTTGCGACTGCTCATATGCAAAGAATGTTTTATCCTAAAATGATAATTTAATGCAAATCCTATGTTTGTCTTGAAACAAAGAGCTTTTGAAAGATGTCGAAACATCGCATTTTTTGTGCGTAAGATAACAAAAAATGGAATGATACCAACTCAAAGGTATTAGCAAGTCTCCTAGGAGTCGGATACCACGCTTTCATCACAAATTAGCTTTCAAATTAACCCCGCTTAGGACTTTTAAGGGTTGTAACGTGGCCTCGGTTCACGGTTTTAGAAAGAAAGATTTTAGGCTCAAAATATTTGTGCCCACCCCTTCATGATATTCTTCGATCCTAAGTTCGCTTGATCCGATATGAGCAATCATCTCTCACCGTAGGAACTAATGGTTGAGAAACCATTGCAGTTTCTTGATCGCATAACTTTGACTTTGTTAAGGACTAGATTTCTGGACCCGATAGCCACTCACCCTTTTGCTTAGAGCTTGATCAACGACTTTGTTCTTCATTGAGGATGTTGTGTGATTATCCTCGCCACGGCTTGCCAATTTGCTTTTTAACATTTGCCCTTTTATTTTGCCTAAGCGACTTATTTCCAAGTTCGACTTAGCGGCTTTTTCTTTTTTTTTTTTTGCTTTTTTTTTTTTTTTGTTTTTTGAACCACCGTTGATCTTCACAATCGCCTTTGATTTGTGATGTGATGTGGCGATCCAAGTCCTCTTCAGATAAGGAGTTCTGCTGGTATTGTCCTTCCATGATGCACATTGTTGTCAATTGAAACTTGATCTGGGCTTTCAACCTTGAAGGATAGCCATTGTTGTATCCTTTGATGTATACCTGGTGAGTTTTGAATGCTCAATCATTAACAACACTACCCCGCCCTGGTTTAAAATGAGAGTTTTCCCAATGTAAAAGAAACTCCTACTCAAGGCTCAAAAGGGGTTAACGAGGGTCTAACTCCTTATATCTCCTGTTTGGGGATTTGAAACAAGGTCAGACATCGTAGGTTTTTATTTGAAAGCAATACCGCTTGAAATTTTGGTATATTTTCGCATCCTCCCTACAGAGGTTTTGCTTTATTAACAAGAGTTGATATCAAAAACATTTGAAAACAATTAAAAGTGCATACAAATGGATTAGTTCAAGACAAACATATTCAATGCATTATGATAATCATTCGAAGATGAAAATGTTCTATACAGCATGTACTAAACAAACAAGAAAGATTACAAATGAGAATGCAAATGAATCTTGAAATTGCTGAGGAGACTTGACTTGTTGCTTTTGATGGTGCATTTTGAAGTCTTGACATTTGTCGAGCTAGCGAGGACCCAACATGACCATCTGTGTGAAATCGATAGCTTTTGCCTCAATCGATCCTCAGTACCTGCACTTGAATGCATGGCAATCTTCAATGTTATGCCCTGTTCCGTAATGAAACCTACAGCCTAGCATTAGCATCGTAGTTTCTGGGCCGCTTATCCAAGGGAGGGGAGCAAATGCAGCTGGAACAACCACTTTAAGATCATTCAAACGGACAAACAAATTTGCTAGCTCATAGGAATAACATCAAACTCCTAGAGCACGATTCTCTGTTGTCTTTGATTCTACTGACGAGGCGCATGAGCCGTGGGTGGAGCGGTCGATTATCCCTCTTCGACGCACAAACTCGCTTTTGAGGTATAGACAGGCATAACGTCATATCAGAAATGAGCTAAATTGACTTGTATGCTCAACCTGGAAGTAAACCGGATAATCCTTTGTCAAGGAAATCCAACCTCATTTTTCAAGGTCACATCCTCAGACATGACAGCCCTGAATGGAAATCACACCTAGCCATCACATCATACTCGAATAGAATCCCTTCGTGCATGGCAAGAGTTTGAGTTCAACCAATCAAACTTGAGCACCGAGGAAGCGGAGATATGGCACTCGAATAGGATCGAATTGCTTTCGTGTGGCGACCATGGTCAAGAGCTCTACCTTCTAGACCTTTCCAACAATAGAATTGACGAACGAGGAGACCTCAAATACAGTGATGGAGTAGATGCATACCCAATTTTAGGGCTCAAAGAAAACCCGTAGTATGAGGAGGAATAGTGACTCTTGTTGCTCGAAGACGGGTCATCTTCCTTTCTCAACACATTCCTAAAACTTCCATCACCAAGCTCACAGCTTTCAACCGATGGTTCTTCTTTCAATTCTGTATGTCCAAAGATGAAATCCCATCCGTTTTTCATCTCATTCAGCCTCCGCGGTTGCTCCATCACCTGGCTTCAAACGCAGAATGGCACAGAGGCAAAGTTCACAATTCGATAGAAAATACCGATTTGAGTAAGAGAAATCCCAAGTTCAAATGCTTGTTATGCACAATGTATGATATGCATGGTTAATGCATGATGCATGAAATGATCACTTCCGTGACATTCCTGCAATTTGTTATCAAACATCAAATAATACTAGGATAGTGACAACAATAATTATCAAGACCGCATACACAATCGATTGAGAGTCGTCAAGTGCATGATGAACTAGAGTCGACAAGAGTCCACGATCACAGTAGTATTAATACAAACACAATAGTGAGCAACCCCATTCAACAAGCCCGAGGTGATTCCGAATCAAATAACATCAAATAACATTTGCAACTACTTATTTAGGGCCACTCGCCTGAGCGTATGGATCTTGGCCACTAGCTTAGCCACACGAATGTCTCGACCTCAACATGGTGTATGCGTGATATTCTCCATCTTTAGCATATTGCCACTTAGTCTTCAAATCTTCAACCTCTTTAGAAAGGATAGTCATCTTTCACGACTTGGGCTTCAACTTCAAGTTCTTTCCTTCTCTCAAGGGACTCTTTAGCATTGGATTCTTCCTCATGAGTTGCTTTTTAAACCCGATTTCTTCACCATGCTTGGCTTTCAATTTCTCATTAGCTATCTCGCATATTCTTCAACTTCTCTTGTACCGTCAAACTCTTTGGTCATCCGATCAAAAGAAGATGAACTACCACCTTGGCTCTCTTGGTTTCTTCAAGTAAGCCATAAGCCTTCAAAACTTGGTCTTTCTCGTCGATCTCAACAGATAACCCTTTTTATCTAGAAGAGCAAATTCTAGGTCCATGGCTCGAGCTTGTAATCGCTCCTTCAAAGTCAATTCTCCGATTGAGTGCTTGTAAACCTCAATATGCACGAAACTCGGAGGAGAGATTACGGATGAAGAATAGAAGTAGCCAAATCAGTACTGACTTTCAACCAAGGAACCAGTTGAGAATACAAAGGTGCTTCCTTTGTATGGAAGCCGAATTGAGACCCGATCTTTAACCAACTGTAAGAATCAAACGATAATTTCCTTTTGGCCAAAGAAAACCGTGGCCTTTGTGAACCGAGCTCCATGTAACGATAACTGATTTAGCAAAACCGGTTCTCATCATTTGCAAAGAAGATAGTTTCCGCTAACTCGACGAAAGGGTACTTCACCAAAGGATATCCTAGTTGACGGCGTACAATATAGGATTATAATCGATGCAACCTTTAGTTCCCATCAATGGTACATTTGGAAACTCCCACAACTAGTAATGATCTCGTAACCGCCGACATGGTATTCCAAACTATATCATATGAAGTGAGTGCGATGATTCGGCTAGACCACTTCATGGTTTTAGCATAATCAACAAATGCCCCTCTCTTTGGTAAATGTGTGTTGAACCAACGATAAAGTAAAAGCATACAACCCATAACACACCCCTTTTGACCATGGCGAGAGTGAATGGCATAATATGTATCAGCCAGGATGGTAGGAACCAGATTGTCATTCATGAAAACAAAAATCGCAGCAACATCCACAAATTTCTCAAAAGAGGGAAAAATCACCATACCATAGATCATGACGGCTAAGATAGTATTGAAGCTTTTCCAACTACCAACCTTGGCAAATTCATCAGCTTTGACTAAAAGGAAACCCAACGGAAGTCCACAAGTGTGATCTTTCGGAACCCAATTGTCCCTTACTTCACTAACACGCAAACCAAAGGCTTTAGCAATGGCTTCAAAATCAGGAGTACCCATTCTTTTGACAAAAGGCAAACCGCTGTGATATCGATACCAAAAGGAAAGAGTACCCTCAAGAGTAGGTGCTAACTCGATAATCTTGAAAGGTAAAACACCGAGCTCACTATCATAAACCGGAGTAGAGATTGCATGGCATAGAATTCATAATCCTCCATTAGTAACGGCAATATGTTCCCATGATCTTTTCTCGAACTCTCTTCAATCGATCCTTCACAAGAATACCTGCCTTACTTCGTAGATGTCGAATGCACGTAAAGAGTATGGAAGAAGTTCCTTAGGGCCCGGTGTTGGTTTGATTGTTGGTATCCATCCCGATGTTGATAGTAAACCACAAGAATCCTCGAAATGATATGCATGCGGGTTAGATAAAATAACATGCTTTTTCCGACATTTCTTTAAAAATAAACATGCTATGATGCAAATACATTATGCATTGATCATGGGTTTACTACTTCCATGAACACCGATCAAATCAGCGTACTGCTCGCCTCGATTGAAGAAAACCAAAAATCGAATGAGTAACGCTAGAAAATGCCACCGAATGATATCATAGTCACCAATGTAAAACATCGATCATCAATAGAAAATACCAAGTCACCAATGTAACATAGTCACCAATGTAACATAGTCACCATCTAACATAGCCACCAATGTAACATAGTCACCATCTGCACTGTAATCATATCCCGCCCCACTCGCTGTGGTGATTCACCAACAGATGTCCCTAATGATATGCGTAGTCGACGCATCCTTTATCGAGTACTTCACCGACTACAACAGTGGGCGAGAGCAACCAATCAATCTCGCCCTGGACTGACCCATGCCTCCTCACACGCACCACGGATGCGGATTCGACATGGACATCCATCTAACTTATATGTCACTGGTCGGGTAGTTGGCCTTTACCTCAAGTAACACCCACCCGATCAAGAGATAAACCAAAGACAACAAAGAATCCATACAGTGATATATGAAAGCGTAAATATGCCACATAGAATGCAATGCAAGCATACAAAGGATGATAAAGCAGAAGTGTAAATAGATAAACAAACAAATAAACACCCAATAGACATGAAAATAAAAGCTAGGATCGACCGATCGGACCAAGACAGTCTCGATCCTCAAAGGAGTCGCCAATAAACAACCTACCAACATCATCCGATAATCGTATCAATGAAGTCGCCATCGAACGCTTTTTATCTCGCAAAGGAGAAAGGCAAACGATCGCAAAACCAAAAGGATAAGGCACGGTCTTCGACCGAGAGATGGGTGGGAATCTATTACGCAAGGGAAGGTATTAGCACCCCACGCCCGTAGTACTCTACGGTATCCACTTCTATTTGCCTAATGGGTGTGTTTACATCTATGCTAACGCTTAATTGCTAAATATGCATGCAAAGGAAAAGAGAAAATAAGAAACCACGGGAAAAGAAGGAAGTATTTACAAAGTTTGCCGGTCGAGCCCCGTGACAAGATGCCTACGATTCCCGCTGCAATGGGAGTCGAGCTCGTAGTTCGCCACTTGTTTTGGTGTGTTTTGTGTTTTTACTTGTGAAAAGGTTTTGAACACAAAAAGAAAAGAAAAGAAAGGCTAAAAGAGTTTATGTTGGTTGGTTGTTTTTACCTTGAGAAAGGAGTTTAAACCATTATTAAGTGTTTTGAGTTTGAAAGGAAAACAAGTTTTAGTTTTATTCACAATGCAATATGTAAAAGAAACTAGCAAAGCAAAAGGTTAGACCTATGATTGAAATGAGGGAATCTCTACCTATGTTAACATGCAAAGGATGCAAATGAAACTAGCAAAGCAAAAGGTTAGCCTTATGGTTGAAGATACAAGGAATCTCTACCTATGTTAACATGCAAAGGATGTGAATCCTAAAGTCTAGGCTAGAGAACCAAACCAACCAAGGGAACCGCAAGAAACAAACAAGCAAATATGCACAAATCACAAGTAGAATTGCCCTAAACGGGTCTTTAAATAAACCGAGGGGTTCCCGAACATGCTCAACCACGGAAGCCCTTCATACATCTCTATTCCTACTTCTCATGGCAAAAGAAAGTCGAAGCCCTACTTCTCATGATATCTAGGAAAGTCGAAGAGAATGCGATATGAAGTAAAATAAATACCCGACGGATATTAACCAAGAGCAACGCAAGCTATAGAAATATCCGAAAACTTCTCACAGCAGCCATGCAATGAGAGTAAACCGTGAGAATAGCTCGAGGCATCAAAGAGAGGATGCGCATTGCGCGCAGTGTAACAACAACCGCAAGAAGGAGTTAGACCCAAAGCAAAACAAAAGGATGTGTACAACCACAAACACCGCAAGAAGGAGTTAGACCCAAAAACAAGTATAGAAATGCACACGTGGTGTACAAATGAAACCACCGCAAGAAGGAGTTAGACCCAAAAACAGACAAACGGATGTATACGCGGTATACAAACGCCAGCAAACAAGTCCTCATAACAACAACACCCGCACAAAGGTACATATCCGATAAAATAACGTAATATGTGTTTCTGAATAAGAGAAAACATTAGCAAAACGCGTGATAAAACGCAAAATAACCATGGGAGAAGTGGTATGTTAGTGTACCACAATTAGGTACTTAACCAAAACATCCTCAATGTACCTTGCACAAGTCAACAAACATGTCAAAAATAACAAGGAAGCGGAAATATAATTGCATATTCACATCACATGTCAAAATAT
Organism: Vicia sativa; assembly: GCA_021764765.1. Taxonomy (NCBI): domain Eukaryota; kingdom Viridiplantae; phylum Streptophyta; class Magnoliopsida; order Fabales; family Fabaceae; genus Vicia; species Vicia sativa. The sequence goes on along the minus strand of CM038796.1, from coordinate 67,861,263 downwards.
GATCCAAAGGTGAAGAAATGGAATGTAAATGTGTATAGCAACATAAGAATGGAAAACCGGGCAGCAACACACACATAATGCAAAACAACTCATGAACAATATCAAATCGAGCTAAGTCCATTATAATAGTTCTCAAATGCAATTATATTAGTTCTACCATGAGATACTAATTATATGACTCAATTAAGGGTTCTAAACCAAAGCGCCAACTATCTAAACATGCCAACATATTAGTCAAGAGGTTAGTTGAGGGTTAGAACAATTATTAGACATTATATACAAAGAAAATTAACACCACAAGTGTATGTGCGTAGTGTATAAAAAGGTTCGTCGACACCTTCGAGTCCAAAAATCACCATTAAGGATAAATATGAAAAGTGAACCAAAACACAAGGCACGAGCTAATGAAAACAATCAAAATAATTTATCAAAAATATCAAGCTATGCACACGCAACACGGTCTCAAAAATGCGAACGGTTTGGTCAAATCTCGCTCAAAATAATTTTCGACAAAAGTCAAGAGCCCTTAATTGACCGAAACATGTCCAAATCCAGAACTGCTCATGAGAGTCAGATGGCTCGAGAAACATGATTTACATTAAGAAAAGTCGAAAAACTCATTACGGATCAAAAGTTAGAGCCCAAACAAATATTATGTCCAACTTTACCAATTGTCATATGTTATTTTCCACCAAAACTCAAATAAACTTGTTTCCAATGTGTTTTTGGTTTTTAGATGAATAAAATGCAAGTGTATGTGATATCATGTGCAAGTGATACATACTCAATGCAAATACTACCTAAATGCTATGCAAACATGAATGTTGAGAGAAATTAGATGTTCAAAGTGTCAGTGTTGTGAAAAGTGAACTTTCAAGATATTGTTATGCCATAAAAGTCAAACAACACCATATCAAATTAATTCAACTATCCTACATGCAAATGTATGGATATGCAAAGATGAAAATTATGTCACAATGTATGAATTCAAGTGTGTGTGTGAGTTGTGTGTAGATGTAGTGCAAGTGTACCTAAAACTAGGTGTTAGTTCACATTTAAACACAATTTCAATGCATGAAATAAGCCTCAAATTAATGATTCAATGCATGTCAAAGAATTTACATATTACTTGACATGATCATATAATTAGTGATGCAAAATGCTCACATCAAGTACCTAAATACAATGCAAAGTCACAACACAAGTGTAGGTGTGTGTAGAAAGTTTGACAACCGACACCTTTAAGGCTCCAAAAACGGATCATGATCAATGAATTCACAAAACAAATGCTATAATCGAATCCACACGGAATTTACAAGGAATCTCAATATTCAATTTCAAGAAATTCAACAATTGAAAATCGATTGAAATAAGCACTTAAGTAATAAGCACTTACTTGTACTTGAAGCTTTGAGTTGAAATTGATGAGGAAAATCTTGTAACTCCAAGAAAATACCAAATCAAAGTTGAATTGATGATAATAAGAGTGGAGAATCTTGAACCTTAGAGAATTAATGAAGAGGAAAACTTCAACTCTTCACTCGACACTTTAAACGCCTTTCAATGTTCTTGATTGATGAAAATCTTGATTTGATCCTTGAGAATTGAAAGGGAATCAAGAGTATGGGCTGTACGGAGAAGAAGAAAAAAAGCTTTTCCATGTGGTTTTGGAATCCTGTGGTGGTTGTTGGTGGTCTGAAGTGGTTGTGCCACTTTGAGTTGAGAGAGAACCGAGAGAAAAGTGAGAGCTCTTGGGTCAAATTTAACAAATGATTCTCTCCCAATTTTGTGAGTGGTAAAATATATTTATAATATGGAAAATTGGGCTTTGGAGTGTCTTGAATCCACAATCCTAATCATGACATCAAAATGATTTTCGTACACAGTCCAAAACAGCCTAATC